>JACEFZ010006427.1:0-67500 GCA_014155875.1 Cepaea nemoralis | reverse complement strand
CTGTACCTTGCCTTAAGTCTTCTCTCATCATCACCCAGTGCCTTGCTGGCTGGCGTGGCGATCATACCTCTCCACAAATTACGATCTCCGACGTCATGGCTCAATTCGTGTTTTGACTCACTTCCGTGCCATGACACAAGACTGTCAAGCAGCTTCTCATGCTGTTTGCTTGTTTCTCTCTTTCCGTAAACATTTCGAGTTGTTACAAAATATTCAAATTTTTGTCTTCTCATAACGTGGCCAAATACGATGACTGTATCTTTCTGATGTTTGTGATAAGTTGTTCTGTGTCATTATTGCTGATGGCTTCCAATATGTGTACGTTATGATGACCTTTCAAGAACTCTGTCTCATAATTCTTGAAGTTGTCGATTGATGAAATACTGTCGCGCCATTGGTCTGTAGGCGGCAGCCATCCTTTGATGTTGTAGACAGACTGTCCGGATGGAAGTCGGCAAGAGCTTTTGTTGTGGGGACAATTCCCCAGATTAAAGCCAGTTGTTTACATCGAGTCGGAAAAGGAGATACAAAAATAGCTTCTAGACGCCTAATGTCTAGTCAGTTTTGTGACGTCATTCAGACACAGTATTAAAAGTCTGGATAAACAACTTTGGCCTGAGTCGACCAAATGTTGTGAAGCAACGAGGACGTGTGTGATGTTCCTGTTCTTTTTATGGAAAGAGACTACAGTGTCTTATGTTAATTTACATTGGCGGACATTTATCCATTGTGTGATTTCGTAGTCTCGATCTTAGACGGGAATAAATATATGGTATTTACTTAAATAAATCCAAATTAGATTATTCTTAGGAATCGAGTGTAGTAATGTGCGTGTGAGAACGTATTGTAGGAGCGTCGGCAGCAGTAGGCTATCGCGTTGTTTAAACTAGCTAGTGTGAGATATCAATTAACTCAGTGAGTTAAGAACACTGTAGTGGGATGATATTTAGGGAGATTGAGGATGGTTTGGGGGGGGGGGAAGTAAAGGAAATGTCAAATGGTGGGATCTTCCAGTAGGGTATTTACTGGGTTTCTGCACTTTTCCTTTAGTCTTTCCTTGTCTTACCATGACTCAGACCGATGTGATGAGCTCCTTTGCCTTATGACAGAGTTTAGTTCTCTGTTATATATCTGAGTGCGGCCGTCGGCCTACACTCACCTAATAAAAGTCGGAATCGGGGTGCTCTCACCCTCATCAGGTGTGTTCCCTCTTCAACAGGTTCAACTATGTTTTCCAAAGAAGCTAACAAGAAGGTCATAGTTGAAGATTATGTCTCTTTCATTGAAGGCAGATTTTACTCAGCGGCTTTGGCACTGGGCCCATAACCCAGAGGGTCTGCAGGAACCTGGTTTCTTTTGAGCAGGAACCGACGATCATCTAAGAGTGATTCCTCGGTGGTAGTTCTCAAGATACTTAAAATACCACCAGTAACAGGAACAATAGTAGTTACATTGAGAACTTAATAATTAACACAGTGTTTTTTTCCAATTGGTGAATTCCGGTGAGAAATTAACTACTAACATTCAGTTTCAAATTGACAGTGAACATTATTTTACTGTACAAGTGCTATCAGATCACATAACTTTTAGTGACATATTAGTTACACTGTGTGTGTCAGATTCATGATCAGTATTGGACTATATCCATTATTGGTGACCAGGCATCAAGACTATCCAAGTGCTATTGAGGAAGTCGACATCTGGCCGGAGAGACGCATCATTTAGTGAGGCCTTTCTGTACTTGATATATGGTGCTGTTGTGTGGCCGGTACTGTGATGAAGCAGACTTTGTTCCTGAGCTGTTCGATCTGATTCTGTATATACACTAGAGTATACCACAGACATTCTACACATACACACTTTGCACATACCTGACACTTTTCTTTATTAAATTAATTTGTCATTTTGTTAGAAGCTAGAGTTGTGTAGTATGTTTTGGAAAAGAATGAAAGGGGGTATGGTCCAGTGGTAAGAGAGAAAGAGAGAGAGAGGGATCCAGGGACTGATGGGGTTTTGTAGACAGAAATCCAGAAGATCCTCAAGATAATGATATGGGGTTAAAAGAATGTGGGTGTTGATTCCCCTCACCCCAAGGACGACACTTTATTATTACGACAAACTCAACCCTTGCATGTTACATTGAATCGATTTTACCATACGGCTGGGAGTCATGGACAATTAGTCAACAAGCGAAACAATCTTTGCAAGTCTTGTATATGTGGTTTTATTGAAGAATGCTGAAAATTAATTGGACAGACAAAATGAACAATCTGGACATTTTATGGAAGTTTAGTAGTAAAGACAACTTATCACAAAGATCAGAAAGAAAGAGTTATTATTTTTAGGCCACATAATGAGAAGACGGAAACGGGGACATGTGACAACCGGGAATATAATTGTAGACAGAGAGATAGAAAGCGTTAGACACATGCTGACAGTCTTGTGCCATCGCACGGAAGGAATTAACCCATGCAAGTTGATATCGCAATGTGTGTAGAAGCATTATTGCTCCCGCCAGCCCGCAAGACACTGGATGATGATAAACTGTATTGAGTCTGGTTACTGTGCCATGTACTCTGAATTGTTACTGTTGCCCATGTGTTCTCACTCTCAGCCCTTATACTTCCCTCAACATTAGGTTCACACAAGCTCACATATAATCGTTACATCTTTTGAAACCCAGTTAAAAGACAAGATGATCGACTTCATTGCACTGGGTTTTATCCCACATGATTAGTTATATTTCCGCGCACTGGCCTGTCCAGAGAGTCACACAATCACGAACTCTGTTGTTCCAGCGACGACTGCCAGGAGTCTCCCAGAAAATGCCAGTTGAGAGTCGAATATCGTACCCGGAATCGAACTCACAGCCTTCGGAGCGTGATGGCAGGCTACATAACCACTTGTCCACGGAAACTTCCCCATGACACCATGTTATCCCACTGTACGACTGAGAATCAATGCCGTAATGCCAAGTAAATGCTGGTCATCCCACAAGCCTCCTTCTATTACACCTGTTTATCGCACTGGACAACTGGAGCTCAAAGTTAGTCAAAGACTAACTGTCATCTTTGTACCGAACCCGGCATCGAATGCAACATGCCAGCCTATTGCTTGGAGAAAAAGGCGACGATCGAGGTGGAAAGGGCAATGGAAGGGCCAGGCATCATTAGCGCTATACACATATGAGTGTAGAACCATTATCATGTCACGATAAGCGTGGGCGTTCATGGTTGGCCACCTGACTTGATCCTCGGAGTCTTGGAACAGCTCTGTTTTCATGCCTCGATTATGCCATGTAGCCAAGCCATCCAGATAGTGATCGCTCTGTCTTCCCCTTGTTCAATTTCCATAAATCTTGCCCGCTGTCACAATGTTTCCTTACAGTTTATTCTCATCATACAATGCACAAAACTCACGACTATCCACGTCTTTGGGTTTTATATGTTCCTTGTAGAGCTTCATAGTTGCTTTTTCTGTCCGCCCATGGCATTCTTTGCAACATCCAAAGAAACCACATTTCCATTGCCGATATATATCTCTTAGTCATTAGTCATTAGTCGCGGTTCCCACCCACAGCAACGGGTCATCCCCATAATGCTCTGTTCCTGTGCCAGCTAATATCACAAACACTACTAATCACTGCCCTATTTGAAAAGTGGAACAAACAGGAGTCTCGACAAACTAACAGCCTGCACAGGTACATATACTCTCTCTCTCTCTCTCTCTTTCTAGATGTTAATACTGATTGCATGATGTTGAAAGCATGTTTGGCCACTCTTAATCTCTGTTTGATCTCTGTGTAACTTCTGCAGTTATGTGTTATCTCATGACCAAGATAAGAAAAACTTGTTACGTTTTCTAATATCTCCCAATTTTCTCTTAAAGGACAGACAATTAGTTTCCTTAAATTATATAACTTACTATTCATTAGTATATATTATACTTAAGAACAATGTGTTTTGCATTATAGAAATGTATGTTTCGTTAGCTCAATGCGCAAGTTACATATTATTGCTGTTAAAATAATTACCATGGGAGACAATCATTCGCGCCGTGTCTGTATAAGCAACAAAGGGATACAATAGTAATAACATCTTCTTTTGAAAAATGCGAAGTCTTTTTTCTTTAATTACATGATAAATATATAATCATCTGGGTATCTGCAAGTGATAGGTAACTAGTCGTTACCAGAAGACAACAGATATTTGAAAATGTGTTTATCTAAAATGAACGACATGTGATTTTCTTTGAAATATAATATCCTACTCCAATGTCTGAGAAAACGGCCAACAATTTTTCATGTTTATTTGGCGTTACATTGTACTTTTTTTGATGATTGTTTGTGTTAAAATTTTTGACAGGTGCACGAAGTGTGCCTTATAATAGAGTAACATCAATCTAGTGCAGTCTTCGCAACGAAGGTTGGCTGCAGTGGATCTCCAACACTGTCTGTCTCTTGCCTTGACTGTACATTCTGTCAGGCTGATGTTCGTCCATCTTTTGATGTTATCCTCCCACTTGTATCGTTGTCTACCTCTTGCTCGCTTGCCCTTAACCTTGCCTTCAAGTATGGTATTTATAAGAGTATCATGTCTTTTAACGTAGCCAAAATATTTCACTTGTCTCCTCTTTATTTCTTGCATCAACTCTCTCTTCATTCCTAGTTTTTCTAAGATCTCTGCATTCGATTGGTTTTGTTTCCATAAAATACGACCTATTCGTATGTATATCCACATCTCCAGGACCTCTATGCGACTTTCTAGTTGCTTGTTCAATGTCCAGGTTTCCTAGCCATACAGAAGCGTTTAATATACGTAGCATTTGACGATTCTCATCTTTAATGCGTTATTAATCTCTCTAGATGTTAATACTGTTTTCATGCCGTTGAAAGCATTTTTGGTCATTCCTATTCTCTTTTTGATTTCCATTTCACATCTGCCATCATCTGTTATTATATGTCCAAGATAAGAGAAACTTATTACTAGTTCTAATATGATTGATTGATTGATTGATTTAGGAACCGACATCACAGCATTCGGGGCAATTCCATAAGCGCTCCGTCCCCATCCTCAGCAGCCAGCGAAGAGTTCCAACACAGTAGCAATCTGATTATATGTCCGTCTCGCCTTTCCTCTGAGCGTCAAGAGTCGGCCAGATCCC
This sequence comes from Cepaea nemoralis, assembly GCA_014155875.1. Lineage (NCBI taxonomy): Eukaryota > Metazoa > Mollusca > Gastropoda > Stylommatophora > Helicidae > Cepaea > Cepaea nemoralis. The sequence goes on along the minus strand of JACEFZ010006427.1, from coordinate 62,337 downwards.
TCTGTCACACCTCGCTGCCTCATTCTTACCAGACTATGGTGATCCATTTGCTCCCCCGAGGTGTACACGTGCTCCAACAAGGCCGCAACCACGTCTGCCTTGTCATGTATCAATACTCCACCAAGTTTTGCAGAGCCAGCCAATCTGTCCGCCTGTTCATTCCCCAGTACACTTGTTCTAGTATCTGCCTGTTTACTGTGATGTTCACTGATGACTTTTCCTTTTCACTGCTAATTATCATAGTTTTTGTGTTTTGGATGTTAATATCTCAGCCACATTCCGCAATGTGCCTGTTTACTTCTTCCACTAGGTCTTGCAACTCTTGCTCACTTTCTGCTAGTAACACGGTATCGTCAGCATATCTAAGATTGTTTATGATTCTTCCATTGATGCTGAGTCCAGGCATTTCAACTTGTTTAAAAAATTTTTCTGTGAGTAGAATACAATTACCGTTAGAATCTCACGTGCTCATATTTCAGTTACAAAAAAAAAAGGTCATTTAGAGAACACACGCTGGTCACAACAGTTGTAATATTAGATAATCAAAGGTCATTTAGAGAAAACACTCTGGTCATAACAGTTGTTATATTAAATAATCAAGGCAGCAGGAATACATCACCAAACACTTAATGGCCTCCTGGAGTACCTTCTTCTTATAGTCCATGTCGTGTGGCGTTAGTGATCAAATCTGTTTACAACCTTCTCCCTCCTGTGTGGCCAATCATTTCTAGTACTGATGAACCTCCATGCCATGCCGTGACATTGTCCAGTATCTTCTCTCTTGTCGTGTATTTGTCCTCCATGCCATGACGTGACATTGTCCATCGTCTTCTCTCTTGTCGTGTATTTTTCCTCCATGACATGACGTGACATTGTCCATCGTCTTCTCTCTTGTCGTGTATTTGTCCTCAATGCCATGACGTGACACTGTCCAGCATCTTCTCTCTTGTCGTGCGTTTGTCCTCCGTGCTATGACGTAATATTGTCCAGCATCTTCTCTTTTGTCGTGCATTTGCGAATTTGGACATTTTAACTGATTCAGTGCAGAAGGATAATATATCGCCACGCAAGAGTCAACGTGTTATTTGTTTTGTTTCGTGGTATCTTCCACAATTTTAATAATCCGTGAACATAAATATGCATTATTTAGTCTCTTCTTTTCGCGATGGTGATTGTTTTAACATGACTAGCGTAACCTTCAACCGATCCAACCAAGATGCCCGAGCTTAGAAGTGTACATAGTTTGAAGTTTTGTTCGTGATCCCACGTGCCGAATTCGTAACACAGATGCGAGCGATATGGCAGCAGGACGCCTTGTGTTGGTTTTTAAAAAAATGAAAATGGTCTGAGTGCCGGTCGTTCAGAAAGCAGTGGCAAACTACTGAACGTAAACATGCCAATAAATTCACCATCTCCAAAACATGCTGGGGTTAACTGAGACGTCATGTAAAGGGTAAGCAACTAACGTAACTAAAAGGGACTAAACAAAGTTAATTGTGCCAAATCGCCGTGTTTCGAACGCGGGTATGCGGGATCACGATCTTCGTCCGTAATCCCTCGCCACGGAGCTCGCAACTTTGCTAGAGTTGACAGTATATTCGACTCTTTCAAGAATTCAGTTTTTCAATGTGGTCCGGCTACTGTAGGGCAGTTACTAGCACCCTCTCCTGCCGACTCGGTGGCTATATGTTCGAATCCCCTTTAAGACTGTAGATTATCCATTCACTGGCCTGGGTCTTCAGATCGATCCAGCCGAAAATTGGGTCAGGGATTACTTGATCGGAAGTAAGGCGCCATGTAGCCCACGTCTTCCATCTGGCAGCTGGCAGTCTGGACAGACGGTAATTTGTTACAATGTGCTTCTAACACCTGGCCGTCTGGAGAGATGATAGTTTGTGACACTGTGCTTCTAACACCTGGCCGTCTGGACAGACCATAGTTTGTTACATTGTATTTCTAACACCTGGCCGTCTGGAGAGATGATAGTTTGTTACACTGTGCTTCTAACACCTGGCCGTCTGGACAGACGATAGTTTGTTACATTGTACTTCTAACACCTGGCCGTCTGGAGAGATGATAGTTTGTTACACTGTGCTTCTAACACCTGGCCCCCTGGACAGACGATAGTTTGTTACATTGTACTTCTAACAAGGTACAACAAATACAACCCATGGCGGCAGTGAATGTTATACCGCTCCACAGCGCAAAACCTGGGCTAAATTGTAGAGACCATGTATTGCCCATGCAACATGATCCGTCTCTCGGCCTGCCAAGTTTGCTCCAGAGGAAAGGTAACATGCATACATCTGGAACAAATCTTGTTTCGAATGGTCTAAAATATGCAGGCTTGTCCATGGGACACATTTTTCAGTCCCATTCCCATCCTATCCCACGGTAATTTTGCCTGTCCCATCCCATGGGATTCCCATGATAATACTAATATGGTATACAGTTCAAATAAAATTATGAAAGTTTAGGTTAGTGTTTACTAAATAAGACTACATGTACAAAGAGACATGTAAAATAACAGAATTTATTAATTTTAATATTCAAGAGTATTTTATTAAAACAAAGTTTATTCTAAATAAGACAATTCAGTGTCATTCTGTCACTATCATTCTGCTTCTGAGTCACTGTGCTCATTCAGCACATTATCAATTTCCTGCTGATCGACTGTTTCTAATAATTCAGTTAATCCAGGTAATACCTGAACCATTTCCACAATTTTCATTTTACATGCAAATCTGATATATACAGAGTTTATAACGAGAGCTGGTAACATCCGTTTTCGTAACTTACTCAACAACAATCCAGCTGCACTAAATAAGCGCTCTACTGCCTGCTGAGGACATTGGTATAGCCAAGACAATTTTCGCACTTGCTGTTAGCAGTGGAAACCTATGTTCATTTTTCCAATAATTTAATGGTTTTGAAGTTGGTTACCTTCATTCTCAAGGCATTTGTTTCTGTGGTCATCAAACTTAAGTGTTTTCTTTGGTGGAGGATCAAACAATAAGTCAAATCCACTTTTCGGCCTGTGTTCTACAATTCCTGCTATTTCACATACAGCAGGTGATTCAGAAGAAAGATTTAAATCTTTGATGAATGACATAACAGTTGATACAACAGACTTAGAAAAGGCGATCCAATCATTGGCCCATTTATTGCTGTCCACATTCCCTTTCTTCTTAGTAACAACTGACTTGACCATGTCTTCTATTTTGGCTTTAATGACAACTCCAGTAAGGAATGCTGCAATAATTGCCAAAGAGCTGCCGCAATATGGGCAAAGCTTTTCTCAAATAATGTTCTGACAGTTCTGACAATATTTCTTCACCATGCTGCTGGAAGTTTCTTCGTCAATATCAACAATAACTTTGTACAACTGATAGTCTAGGAGGAAGTATAACAGCAAAATTAAATGAGATGTAGCACCATCAATTTCTAGTTTGTCAAAAAAAAAGTTTTGAATTTCTCATGTATGTACAGCATTCCGTTAATGTGAACAATATTCGGAATGTGGTTTAAGAAATCTTCATCATCTTCATTAAAGTAGTGCAAGTAATTTTTTTAATGGGCATTGAAACGTTGGTAATATGATCGCATGCGCGCATTTATTAATTTATCCGGTGTCCCATCACGAGATAAAGAATTGATACAAGTATACAAAGAAAAGGAAGGATAAAAGGCTTTAAAAAGTTTCTTTAAAAAGTTGCTATGACATGGCTACTGTCACATGTGTCGCATGGGAAATACAAATGTTTGCTGTCCCGTCCCATCCCATCCCATGGGACCATGTACCCAAATCGTGTCATGGGACATTAAACTGTCCCAGACGTTCTTACTATTACCATAACTATGTGGGTCAAACACGAATGATTTTATCAGTTGTGTTTAGCTAGTTTACCGAATGTATCACATACTCATTTACATAGACATATGAAAAGACAATGATATTATAATTGTTTACAAACGCACGATCAACCGTGATAAAAACGTAAATAAATATCAATACTAAAACAAATACCAGACATAGACGATCAGAAGAGTTGTCGTGTACTATACTTACTTTGACGGGCGCACTAGACAAGCCGATAAGGAACTGCCCCGGCAATAGCATGAGTTATAGTATCAATATAACTAGCGGAACTGCGGTAAAGCTGTGGACATGCACATAATTTACAATAATTGAACAATTTAAATTACTGTGTGAATATGTGTATATTCCAGCTTGAAAGATTTATCTAAATACTTTAGTGTATGTTCAGTGATTTCTGCAGTATGTACCTGACGAGATTCAGTGAAACATTTCAGACAATAAAGCTTTCAATCTATAGTTTGTGTCGTCGGTATTCAAATATAAAATAACACACAATTTTAAAGCCTGGAATTTTGATTATAGGCAGCACATTCTTTTTCATGTTTTTTTATCATTAACTTTTGGCAGGTGTAATTTGTTCATACTTCCATTCTTCTCATTCTGTTATTATGCCATAATGTAGCCAACCTTCCCCGTGTTTGTATGTTGTGTTTTGTGTATTCTGTTTGCTGATGAAGGCTAGTGGCTCCAACGTCCTGTGTTTTCGGTAATTGTGTTCTGTACAGCTGCAATATTTCGCGTTGTCTTATATTGGTAATGCCTTGAGAAAGATCGGACGCGAGTTTGTCGCCTAGGCTCGTCGCTTGTTAAAATGAGGGATAGGCTGGCCACATATCCTCCTTGCCCTCAGCCTGCAATATGTGATGGCATTATGATATCACAGACGCATAGCTGGGGGACTGCTTTTGGACAATTCCTTGTCTATTGTATAATACTGACTGTAACAGTTCCTGGAGAGGGGGAAAGTCCTTGTTTATTGTATAATACTGACTGTAACATTTCCAGGAGAGGGGCAAGTCCTTGTTTATTGTATAATACTGTCTGTAACAGTTCCTGGAGAGGGGGTAAGTCCTTGTTTATTGTATAATACTGACTGTAACGGTTCCAGGAGAGGGGGCAAGTCCTTGTTTATTGTATAATACTGACTGTAACAGTTCCTGGAGAGGGGGCAAGTCCTTGTTTATTGTATAATACTGACTGTAACAGTTCCTGGAGAGGGGTAAGTCCTTGTTTATTGTATAATACTGACTGTAACAGTTCCTGGAGAGGGGGTAAGTCCTTGTTTATTGTATAATACTGACTGTAACAGTTCCTGGAGAGGGGGTAAGTCCTTGTTTATTGTATAATACTGACTGTAACAGTTCCGGGAGAAGGGGTAAGTCCTTGTTTATTGTATAATACTGACTGTAACAGTTCCTGGAGAGGGGGTAAGTTCTTGTCTATTGTATAATACTGAATGTAACAGTTCCTGGAGAGGGGGAAAGTCCTTGTTTATTGTATAATAATGACTGTAACAGTTCCTGGAGAGGGAGTAAGTCCTTGTTTATTGTATAATACAGACTGTAACATTTCCAGGAGAGGGGCAAGTCCTTGTTTATTGTATAATACTGACTGTAACAGTTCCTGGAGAGGGGGTAAGTTCTTGTTTATTGTATAATACTGACTGTAACGGTTCCAGGAGAGGGGGCAAGTCCTTGTTTATTGTATAATAATGACTTTAATAGTTTCTGGAGAGGGGGTAAGTCCTTGTTTATTGTATGATACTGACTGTAACAGTTCCAGGAGAGGGAACAAGTCCTTGTTTATTGTATAATACTGACTGTAACAGTTCCTGGAGAGGGGGTAAGTCCTTGTTTATTGTATAATACTGACTGTAACAGTTCCAGGAGAGGGGGCAATTCCTTGTTTATTGTATAATACTGTCTGTAACAGTTCCTGGAGAGGGGGCAAGTCCTTGTTTATTGTATAATACCGACTGTAACAGTTCCAGGAGTGGGAACAATTCCTTGTTTATTGTATACGTCTGTCCACTTGCTACAAATGTCTTTCATCCTGGCAGTTAAACGGTCACTGACTCTTCATCATCGGACGACTGCGCCTTCTTTACTGTATTTAGCTGTTCATTCTGAAGATCCACAATCTCATCTGTAGTACTGTTTGTACTGTACGCGATCGTTTGTCTCACAGTTACACCTTGCTCTCTCTCTCTCTCTCTCCCTCTCTCTCTCTCTCTCTCTCTCTCTCTCTCTCTCTCTCTCTCTCTCTCTCTCTCTCTCTCTCCATCGTTCGCAACCCGAGGCACTGTTCGTTACCAGAGACATACAATTTTCGAAGTTGTTGTTCGTAACCTGAATTGTCTGTGACCTGAGGCGTTCATAACCCGAGGTAGCACTGTACCACCGCATCTGAATACATATACATGAATACACACATCTGTCGTGCTGTTTATCATTTGTATTTAACTTAGGATTTACCAGGAAATGAGGAAGCGGTCAAATTGGCTGGGTTTGTCCTTCTGAGTTATAAATTGGTGCACGGTAAGACAGGTGGTATTTGGGCCTTTTGGGATCATGGCTATAGTCTGGGAGAACAGATAGACCTTCATGACCTGGCGAGAACGGTGCCACATCAGAGGATGTGGCCGACACTCAGTTCTCCGAGGAGAGGTCAGACGGACACGTGATCAGAATACACTCAGTTCTCCCAGGAGAAGTCAGGTGGTCACGTGATCAGATTACAATCAGTTCTCCCAGGAGAAGTTAGGTGGTCACGTGATGAGATTACACTCAGTTCTCCGAGGAGAGGCCAGACGGTCAAGACGGAAATTTCACAAACAGGAACAAATGATGTGCTTGAATGCGACGTCTTGTATAGGATATGCAACTAACTAACCATTAGAACTGGGACTCTTCACTGGCTGTTGAAGATGAAGACGAAGCAAGTATGGCAATGCCCTGAGTGCTGTGATGTTTTTTCGTGATTCAGTTCATCACTGATGATGGCAGTGAATATGGCACTTTAATTCATATCGCTCATAGTTCTGTCCATATACAGTGCAGGGCTGATAAGGCGAACTCACCTCATCGGCACTGAATCAGTTACAATGCTCACATTCGCAAATACACGACAAGAGAGAAGATAATGGACAATGTCACGTCATGGCATGGGTACAAATACACGACAAGATTGAAGATGTTGAACAATGTCACGTCATGGCATGGAGGACAAATACGCGACAAGAGAGACGATGCTGGACAATGTCACGTCATGGCATGGAGGACAATTACACGACAAGAGAGAAGATACTGTACAATGTCACGTCATGGCATGGAGGACAATTACACGACAAGAGAGAAGATACTGCACAATGTCACGTCATGGTATGCAGGACAAATACACGACAAGAGAGAAGATACTGTACAATGTCACGTCATATTATGGAGGACAATTACACGACAAGAGAGAAGATAATGGACAGTGTCACGTCATGGTATGGATGACAAATACACGAAAAGAGAGAAGATGATGGACAGTATCACGTCATGGTATGGAGGACAAATACACGACAAGAGAGAAGATAATGGACATTGTCACGTCATGGCATGGAAGAGCGTCAGATTTAGAAATGATTGGCAACACAAGAGACAGAAGGTTGTAAACCGATGTGATCACTAACCATGCCACACGGCATGGACTATAAGAATAAGGTGTGTTCAATCAATCAATCATGTGCCATGCCGGTAAGCGTGGGCGGTCATGACTCGCCATTTCACTCCATCACCAGAATCGTGGATCAGCTCAGTGTTCCTGTCTCGTCCATGCCAAGTGGCTAAGCCATCCAGGTATTTTCCTCTCGGTCTTCCTCTTGGTCTGTTCCCCTCGATCTTGCCAGTTGTCAATAAGTTCTCCAGTCCATTTCTTCTCATAACATGTACACACAATTTTGACTGTCTTCGTCTAATTTCTCTAATCAGTTTACGATTTTCATTTGTCTCCTGTAGTACTTGGTCATTGGTTTTTCTATCTGTCCATGGTACTCTTTGCAGTTTCCTCAGAAACCACATTTCTGTAGTGTGTTATGTGCCATTAATATTAAGTGTTCGGCGATGTAATCCTGCTGCCTTGGTAATCTCAGGTAACAATTGGATTGGTGTGTGTGTGTGTGTGTGTGTGCGTGTGTGTGTGTGTGTGACTTACAAAGTGTTTTATCAGGTAACAGGAACATTAGAAGGTTAGGTACATTTTAGAGGTACATTTCAGGTACCTGCCAAATAATAAGAAAAAAGCGGTGCAAAAAATTCACGAAACATGAAATAAAATTTGACACAATGTGTGCCCTTGTACACAGACGTTGGTGTAGTATGTTATGTGTCAAAGAGAATCGTTGTCGTTTATTTCACAAATTTAAACAAGTTCCAAAGATCTGTTGCGTTATAGTAGCGAATATTTACCATTTACAAACAGATCAAAAGCTGATTATATACTTATGATGTACTTAATCATACAGACTTCGAAAATTTCAAAACAAGAAATTATTATTGTTGTATCCCTTTGTAGCCTAGAAGATTGTGTAAATGATTGTCTCCCATTGAACATATTATAGCCGTAATAATATTGTAACTTGTGAATTGAGCTAATGAAACATACTTTCCAGAAAGTAAAACAGATTATGCACACAAATAATAGCTACTAATTAATGATAACCTTATATAATATAACAGATTCAATGCCAAACAAATTGGACGTAACAAACATTGATGGCGGAACATGGGAGATAGAAGTGTTTCTCAGTTATAATTAACAGTTGTTAATATGGTAGCAGACATGTTGTATTATACATCAAATTAAAGGGGGTTGCAGTATGGAAACTGGTGTATATAAGCCCATGGCAGATACGGGAAGTCGCTTATGTCGATTAATCATCCCAGGGCAATGAATCAGTTAAAGAGAAGAGAAGAACAGCAGACACATTTGTTTCTGTATATGTCATGGTGTTGAGACTGTGTTTTCCAGGATATTGTTACTGTATATTCCAGGATATTGTTACTGTATATTTCAGGATGTTGTTACTGTATATTTCAGGATGTTGTTACTGTATATTTCAGGATGTTGTTACTGTATATTTCAGGATGTTGTTACTGTATATTTCAGGATGTTGTTACTGTATATTTCAGGATGTTGTTACTGTATATTTCAGGATGTTGTTACTGTATATTCCAGGATACTGTTACTGTATATTTCAGGATATTGTTACTGTATATTTCAGGATATTGTTATTGTATATTTCTGGATATTGTTACTGTATTTCAGGATGTTGTTACTGTATATCTCAGGATGTTGTTACTGTATATTTCAGGGTGTTGTGACTGTATATTTCAGGGTGTTGGTACTGTATATTTCAGGATGTTGCTGCTGTATATTTTAGGATGTTGCTGCTGTATATTTCAGGATGTTGGTACTGTATATTTCAGGATGTTGGTACTGTATATTTCAGTGAGGGAATTAGTGTTTGATGCAAGTTCAGGGTTAGGGTGTCGTCTGATAATAATTGTTGTCCACGCGTAAACAGTGGAAGCGGGATGTGTGACCTATCTAAGGTCATGTAGACACGAGATCCCAAGCCAGCCCTGGCCAATGTGAATGTAAAGAACAAAGTAGATCCATGTGGCGTGTGGATGTATGGGTGACGGGATGTCACATCTGTAGGTGTGGATGTATGGGTGACGGGATGTAACATCTGTAGGTGTGGATGTATGGGTGACGGGATGTCACATCTGTACGTGTGGATGTATGGGTGACGGGATGTAACATCTGAACGTGTGGATGTATGGGTGACGGGATGTCACATCTGTACGTGTGGATGTATGGGTGACGGGATGTCACATCTGTACGTGTGGATGTATGGGTGACGGCATGTCACATCTGAACGTGTGGATGTATGGGTGACGGGATATCACATATGAACGAAGCTGCATTGTAGAGATTAGTGCAAGATGCCCTACGGCAAGGGTAGTCTTTTGCAAGATTTAAAAAAAAAAAAACATATTGAACAATTTAAAGATGTTATGTGCAGCGAAGCAAAAAGGGTTGGCACGTTATATAGAACAAATACTGTTATATGGATGTGAAGCATGGACAATAAGCAGACAGAATCAGACATATCTGATGGCAGTGGAATTGTCGTTTCAGAGGGAAAACAGACGTAAAAGGCAGTGAGATGGTGCTTCAAGAAGTAAGTGCAAAATGTAAATTGATCTGAGATGTTAGACACAGAAATTCAAGATTTTTTTGCAGATGATAAGTAAACTGGAAAAGTAAAATAAACTGTATAAATAAACTTAGTGACAAATGGCTGACTTGCTGGGAAAAGAACAAGGAAAAGAGCAGATAGAAAAATATTGGTTGGATTGGTCACATGGGATAATAGAGCTATGAACACAGAAATCATGTTCCGTCTTCTGTTACTAACTGATTCAGAGACAGACAATAGGTTGTGAACAGACATGGTACACCATCAAATGAATAAGTATTATCATGTAAATTTACACACACTGTGCATTAAAACTGCGGAAGATACCACGAAACAAAACAATTAACACGGTGACCCTAGTATGTCGAATTATCGTCCTTCTCTGTAAATGGTAAATCACATGTGGCGACATATTATAATTGGGCACTGAATCAGGTAAAATGTCCACATTCGCAAATACACGACAAGAGTGAAGATACTGGACAATGTCACGTCATGGCATGGAGGACAAATACACGACAAGAGTGAAGATACTGGACAATGTCACGTCATGGCATGGAGGACAAATACACGACAAGAGTGAAGATACTGGACAATGTCACGTCATGGCATGGAGGACAAATACACGACAAGAGAGAAGATGCTGGACAATGTCACGTCATGGCATGGTCTATAAATACACGACAAGAGAGAAAATGCTGGACAATGTCACGTCATGGCATGGAGGACAAATAAACGACTAAAGAGAAGATGCTGGACAATGTCACGTCATGGCATGGAGGACAAATACACGACAAGAGAGAAGATGCTGGACAATGTCACGTCATGGAATGGAGGACAAATGCAGGACAAGAGAGAAGCTGCTGGACAATGTCACGTCATGGGATGGATGACAAATACACGACAAGAGAGAAGATGTTGGACAATGTCACGTCATGGCATGAAGGACAAATATACGACAAGAGAGAAGATTTTGGACAATGTCACGTCATGGCATGAAGGACATATACACGACAAGAGAGAAGATGTTGGACAATGTCACGTCATGGCATGAAGGACAAATCACGACAAGAGAGAAGAAGCTGGACAATATCACGTCATGGCATGGAGGACCATCAGTACAAGAAATGATTGACAGCAAAAAAGACAGATGGTTATAAACAGATAGGATCACTAACGCCATAAGGCATGGACTATAATAATAAGTAGTTTTATATGGCTATTTAGTGTTCGGTGACGTATTCCTGCTGCCTTGTTAATCTCCGTTAACAATTGGTCTGACGTGTATGCGACTTACAAGTTGGTTTATCTTGTAACGGAAATATTGGAAGGTGGGAACTCTGTTGATATCGTATTCATTTACAAGGCGCATGTCATGCGCCTGTCAAAATAAAAGAAGAATTTTAAAACAGCCATACAAAACATGAAATAAAATTGATCATATTGTTTGCCCCTGTACACAGCCATTGAAGTAGGATACTATGTGTCGAAGAGAATCACATGTAGTTTATTTGATATATTTAAACAATTTTCAAATATTTGTTGTCATCTTGTAACGAATAGTTACCTTTTACTATCAGATCCTAAGCTGATTATATAGTTATAAAGTACTTAAACAAACAGACATCAGATTTTCAACAAAAAAGAAGTTATTATTGTTGTGTCCCTTTGTTGGCTATACGGACAATGTGTATATGATTGTTTCCCATCATATAGCAGATATAATATTGTAACTGATGCATAGAGCTATTGAAACATACTTTCCAGAAAGTAAAACAAAGTATGCACAGAAATAATAGATACAAATTAATGATAACCTTATAAAATATAACAGATTCAATGCCAAACAAATTCATTCATTCATTCAGTAGCATGTCCTTTGCAGAACCTCGCTCCCATAACAACCTTCCGGAAAACCTCTCGATCACAAGCAATATGTCCCGCGTCTGATACACCCATCTGGAGATCATCCGCCACATCCTGCACCCATCATCTCTTTGGCCTTCCTCTTCCTCTCTTCGCAGGCATATACCCTTCCATTATTGGGTCCAAACAAATTGGACGAAACAAATATGGATGGCGGAACATGGGAAGTAGGGGTGTTTCACAGTTATGATTAACAGTTGTTAATATGTTGTAGCCGGTCTCCCTGGTCGAGAAGTTAGCAGCTTTCTCCGTAACCCCGAATACTCTCGTGGTTGACGTGAGCGCACTTGAATTGGAAGCGGTTCGATTCGCGCCAGTGACTTATGAGAATATGGAGCCGGTCGTTCAGAAAGCAATGGCAAACTACTGAGCGTAATCTTGCCAAGAAATCAACAATCAACTGAAAGATACTGATGTTGACAGCGATGTCCTGTACATGATATGCAAAACATAATATGGTAGCAGACATCATCGTCTTTGAATTATAAGGTTCTTTCATATGAAATCTGTTCGTGCCCCACAGCGCGTAATTGGGTATGTTGAACATGATCATGTCATAGCCATGTGATAAGTACTGACCAATGAATAAAACAGCACGTGCTTATCGTCCCATGATGCATAGGTTCTGTTTCTGACCGTTGAGAAAATGGCCGGGTTGATCCAAAATCCATCCAAAGAAGCTCAAAGAGTGGTGATTCAGTTTCTTTCATTTGAATGATCTCGACCAGTGGACATTCATCGAAGAATGCAGACAGCGTACGGTCATAAATGTGTGTCGAAGACAACAGTGACAGACTGGGCACGAATTTTTCGGAAAGGTCGTCAGTTCACGAAAGATCTTCGGCGGACGGGTCAAGCGCATATTGTTGCAAGAGAAAAAAACCATCGCCAAAATTGATGCAGCAGTACAGATGAACCGTTGTCGAAGCATACGTTCGTTAGTGAAAGAATTTGATGTGTCAATTGGGACAATTCAAAATGTGGTTCGTATGAAACTGCAATATCGGAAGGTGTGTTCACAGTGGGTACCACGGATGTTGACCGACCACTAAAAAGAGGACCGCATGGGATGGTGTTTGAACCACTTGCTGCGTTACAGAGTGGAGGGGGATGAATTTCTCTTCCGCATAGTGGTAGGCGATGAATCATGGTGTCACCACTTTGAGCCGAGCAGCAAAAGAGAGAGCATGCAATGAAAACATACTGGATCACCAAAAGCCAAACAATTCAAGTCATAGATTCCGCTGGTAAGGTTATGCTGAGCGCATTTTGTAATCACGAAGGGTTATTATTGGCTGACTTTAAAGAACCTGCTGTCAACATCAACTCTACCCATTACTTGCAAACACTAGACAAGCTGCAAAAAGCCATCAACAATTAACGACCGGGCATGCTTTCTCGCGGTGTGATTTTGTTGCACGATAATGCTCGTCCGCAAGTCGGAAAGATTGTATAGGAAGCATTAGCAAGGAAGAAGTGGGAAATTCTGCAACATCCAGCCTATAGTCCTAATTTGTCACCAAGTGATTTTCATTTGTTCGGACCTTTAAAAATGGCCCTCAAGGAGCAACGTTTTCACACAGATACAAACGTAATGAACGCTGTAAACACTTGGTTCAGTGAGCAACCACAATCCTTTCTTGCGGACGGCATTCGCCGCCTACCTAAGCAATGCGATGCTTGCCTGAATGCCTACGACGACTTCTTCTGACCAACCCATGGCGCATAACTCATTCAAAATGATCGCTCTGTATAATTCTACCACACCTGTTAATAGATAATATGACCATTAAAGGAAAACATACATATACCTGGGTACAATCTTCAACTGCTCCAACATAATAAGGGAAGAAATACAAGCTAGAATCAACTCTGGAAATAAGATATACTACAACATCTGCTAAAATCAAATGCGCTATCTCGTAACACCAAGATCACAATATACAAAACACTGATTAGACCAGTTGTGCTTTATGGCTCTAAAACCTGGAGTACAACTAAAGGAGACGAAGCCTTGTTACAAACCTTTAAAAACAAACTCTTAAGACGCATCTTTGGAACCATTAGGGATACACAAAGCGGAGAGTGGAAAAGAAGAAGCAACAAAGACATGTATGAACTGTTTAAGTCCTCGCTAATTACTGGTATCATGAAGGCTAATAGACTACAATGGCTGGGGCATATAGAAAGAATGGAAGATAATAGGGAAACAAAATTCGCTTACACTCATTAAATAAATGACTGTAGACTCCGAGGTAGACCAAGAAGATGGTGGAGAGATAACATACATACAGACCTACAAGCACTTGGAATCAACGACTGGTAAGAGAAGGTCAACCAGAGAGACGAATGGAGACGGCTTGTATCTGCAGCAAAGAACCTCAATGGCTCGGAATGCTGAAGAAAAAGAAGAAGAAGAAGAAGAAGAAGAAGAAGAAGAAGAAGAAGAAGAAGAAGAAGAAGAAGAAGAAGAAGAAGAAGAAGAAGAAGAAAACCTGTTAATGTTCCTTTCATGCTTTTGTAATAAAGCCTTTGGAATAGGTTTCAAATGAACGAACCTAATCTATATCGTATTAAAGAGGGTTGCAGTAGAAAAACTGGTATCTATGAGACCATGGAAGATACGGCAAGACACTTAACACGATTAATCAGCCCATGGCACTTAATCAGTTAAAGAAAAGAAGATAAGAACAGCTGACACATTTATAACAGTATATTTCAGGGCGTTGTGACTGTATATTTCAGGGTGATGTGACTGTATATTTCAGGGTGTTGTGACCGTGTAATTCTTGGCGTTGTTATTGTAGATTTCGGGGTGCTGTTACTGTATATTTCATTGTGTTGTAGATTTCGGGTGGTGCGGGGTGTCAGGCATTCGTAGCACCTTTGGTAAGGATGACTCTCATGTCCTTTTCAGGACCCATCCCCTACTGGTCCAAGCCTGACACCCAGCTCGTGCCTGTGGCTCCTAGTAGCTGTCAGCATGCGACAGCGGCCATCCCCCGGGCAACATCTATGAGAAGCTGGCTAAACCAGGCATTTGGTGTCAAACCAAGAGGTAAACTAGGGTGTGCCTACCCAGCATGTGAAGACAGGATTCGGCAGACTGCGCTAAAGAAATCATTCCTGATTCAACGGGCAAGACGGCGTTTACCTGCAAAGCGTTTTGGAACGTAATGAGCACGGCAAGGCACGTAGAGCGCCCTGGTCATCCACTGCACCTGTATTCGTCTCCAGTCGTCTCGACTTGTCTTGCCACTGGACTCAGATGAACTCAGGCGACAGAGCGAGGTCGACGAATTGCGCAACTCTTCCTCACTTTAATTCAAGTCATCGCGCAAGTCATTCTTCATCCAACGTCACTTATCACCTTCAAGCCCTGTGGCAATGGGCGAGTGGCGAATCGGCAGGCGTGGGTACGCTGGCAGCCGTAGTCGCAGACCTGCACACAGGCGGCTCAGGCTATATGGTCGTCTTCTACTGACCGGAGCAGCAGTGGGATTCAGCAGCCCTCTGAGCGACTGAGCAGCCCTCTATAGGAACACATTTCTCACCTCCATAGCATGAGGAAGGGGCTAGAAACGGTGCCCTAAACATTGACTGCTCCATGACTACCTAACCAGCTAGCAACGGTTGGTGGGTACCCTTAACTGCGGTCGAAATACAAACAAAGATAAAATAAGCAAAGCTAAAAGAGTAAACCATATTCCCTTAACAATTGAAACATGGAATGTACGCACCCTACGTGACAGAGACGGCGCGTCGGGTCCAGAGAGATGAACAGCACCGATTGAGAGAGAGCTGGGCAGGTACAACATCGACATTGCAGCCTTGAGCGAGACACGACTTGCAGAAGAAGGCCAAATCTGTGAAATAGGTGCCGGCTACACATTTTTCTGGAGTGGAAGGAAAAGCGAGGAAAGACGCCAATCTGGTGTGGGATTTGCCATTAAGTCGGCCCTGGTCGGCAAATTAGCTGGATTTCCAAAGGCTATAAACGACAGGCTCATGACCATGAAGTTGCCCCTGCTGAATGGAAGGAAGCATGCAACCATTGTGAGTGTCTACGCACCAACTATGAGCAACGAAGATGATGTCAAGAACAAGTTCTATGAGGACCTGCACAATGTATTAACATCTGTTCCCAAAGGAGACAAACTTATACTCCTTGGGGATTTCAATGCCAGAGTAGGCGCGGACACCACCTCTTGTAGTGGAATTATTGGAAAGCATGGAGTCGGAAATTGTAACAGCAATGGACTCCGCCTTTTTCAGACATGTGCCGAACATGTTCTCCTGATTACGAACACAATTGTCCGTCTCCCCATGAGGAATAGGACATCGTGGATGCACCCTCGCTCGAAACACTGGCACCTCATTGACTATGTCATCTTCAGGAGGAGTGACAGACAAGACGTTCGAGTGACAAAATCCATGTGTGATGCCGAATGTTGGACAGACCATCGTCCCATTGTCTCGAAAATAAACATTCACATCAGGCCACCAAGGCGTCCTCAAGTGGCGAAAATGCAAAAAAAAGCTACATGTCACCCGCCTAAACAGCAAGAAAATGCAGCAGTCGTCTGAAAATATGCTGGAAGACCACCTCAAGCCCAATGCTGCAGCTAAACAGGATATAGAAACAGAATGGAGAGCCCTAAAGGACATAATTTACAACACTGCTATGGAAATCCTGGGTCCAGCTCCCCGAAAGCATAAAGACTGGTTTGATGAAAATTCCGAAGACATCAACCAATTGCTGGCCGAGAAACATCTTCTCCTCAAGGCACATTTGAATGACCCAAAGTCAACATAAAAAAAGTTGCTTTCAAGAACATTCAGAGAGTAGTGCAGCAGAAACTTCGGCATATGCGGGACTCCTGGCTGAGCAGCAAAGCTGATGAAATTCAGGGCTTTGCTGACAGACATGATATAAAGAACTTCTACGACGCACTGAAAGCTGTCTATGGTCCTACACCACCAGGCATAGTTCCCCTCCTCAGTGCAGATGGGGGAACATTGGTCACCGATAAGAAAGAAATCCTTCAACGCTGGGCAGAGCATTTCAGCAAAATCTTAAATGCAACTTCCTTCTTCGATGATGAAACCATCAACGGCCTTCCTCAAGGTCCCACCAATGAGACACTTGATGACCTGCCAACCATAGTCGAAGTAAACAAAGCCATCCAGCAACTCTCCAGTGGCAAGGCTATAATATTGTAACTGATGAACTGAGCTTTCCAGAAAGTAAAACAAATTATGCAAAGAAATCATAGATACAAATTAATGATAACCTTATAGAATATAACAGATTCAATGCCAAATAAATTGGACGAAACAAAAATCGAAGGCGGAAAATGGGAAGTAGGGGTGTTTTACAGCTATGATTAACAGTTGTTAATATGGTAGCAGACATGTTGTATTATGTATCAAATTAAAGGGAGTTGCAGTAGGAAAACTGGTGTATATAAGCCCAAGGCAGATACGATAAGTCGCTTAAGACGACTAATCATCCCATGGCTCTCAATCAGTTAAAGAAACGAGAAGAACAGCTAACACATTTATTACAGTATATTTCAGGGTGTTGTGACTGTATATTCCAGGGTGTTGTTACTGTACATTTTAGGGTGCTGTTACTGTATATTTCAGGGTGTTGTGACTGTATATTCCAGGGTGTTGTTACTGTAGGTGCAGGATGTTGTTATTGTATATTCTAGGGTGTTGTTACTTTAAATTTCAGAGTGTTGTGACGGTATATTTCAGGGCTGATGTGATGGTATATTTCAGGGTGTTGATACTGTATATTTCAGGGTGTTGTTACTGTATATTTTTGTGTGTTGTTACTGTATATTTCAGAGCGTTGTGTCTGTATATTTCAGGGTGTTGTTACTGTATATTTCAGGGTGTTGTGACTGCATATTTCAAGGTGTTGTGACTGCATATTTCAGGAGGTTCCTACTGTATATTTCAGGATATTGTTACTGTATATTACTGGGTGTTGTGACTGTATATTTCATTGTGTTGCTACTGTACATTTCAGGCTTTTGTTACTGTATATTTCAGGGTGTTGTTACTGTATATTTTGCATGTGTTGTGTCTGTATATTTCAGGGTGTTGTTACTCTATATGTTAGGGTGTGTTTACTGTATATTTCAGGGCGTTGTTACTGTTTATTTCAGGGCGTTGTTACTGTTTATTTCAATGTGTTGTGACTGTATATTTCAGAGCGTTGTGTCTGTATATTTCATGGCGGGATATAGTGATTGATGCAAGGTCCTAATTGGAGTTTTGTCTGATGATAGTTGTTTTCTACAAGTAAACAGTGAATGGGTGATCCGTGACCCATCTAAGGTAATGTAGACATGAGATCCCAAGCCCGTGCTGTCCTGTGTGAATGTAAAGTACAGTGGGGATCCACGTGGAGTGTGAAGGTAAGGGTGGCGTTATGTAATATCTGAACAAAGGTGTTGTGTAGAGATTAGAGCAGGATTCCCTATTGTAAGATATAAAAAAAACACATAATGACCAATAAAAAGATGTTAATTGCAGCGAGAAAATGTGTTGAAATGTTATATAGAACTAATACTGTTATATGGATATGAAGCATGGGCACTAAGCAGACAAAATGTGAACCATCTAATGGTAGTGGAATAGTGGCTTCATATGAAAACAGATAGAAAAGCCAAAGAGAATGTCCTTAGAGAAGCAATTGACAACTGTAAATTGATCTGAGAAGTTAGACGTAGACAGTCATGATATTTGGACACATTCTGAGGATAAATAAACTGGGAAACTTGGTGACATTTGGAGAATTATTGGGAAAAGAGCAAATGGAAAGCAGATAGAAAAACAGTTGGTTGGCTTAGCCACAAGGGATAAGCCAGACAAGAACACAGAGCTGATTCACGACTCTGGTTATGAAGCCAGATGGCGAACAATGACCTACGCTTCTGCCTTCCTGTTTGAATGTAACAACTGATTTACTGACCTACTTACTTTGGGACTGGAAGATAAACAAGAAAACAGTCATGTGACCCTGGTGTGCATTTCTGTATAAATAAACACATATAGTATTGTTTGTAGCTCACAGAAAGAGAAGAATGAAGTAGAGACAAGAGGACGCACAGAAAACATAACATGTGAAAGCTATAGTTACCGACCAGGATTCGAACCTGTCACCTCCAAATGACGACAGCGCCTCGCCGCAGGAACAAGTGTTCTTCGACGCATGACCAACTAGACACTCCAAAAAAGTGTCTCCATTAGTCATGTCTATCATACACATGAATCTACAACTATGAAATACAGACAATAGTTTGATACGAATTCAGTCCGTCAATATGTCGCGTGTTAGGTATATGTTGCAAGCTTCATATCGTTGACCAATCGACTCTCAACGGCTGGTGTGGACAATATCAGTATGGACCATGCCATTACATGACACCAACCAAGTTTAGGCTCACGGACTGGAATTTTTAAAATGCACCTGGATTCGTGGGTCGACCCAGGCTAGAATAGGTACCCGGAAATGTAGAGGGAAGTAAATGCGACCGGGGCGATACTGACCACACCACACACCAACTGGTATTTAAAATGTTTGCTCAGTGCGCATTGAGACGTGTCAATGGATCTTTTACAGGACTTTACTGAAACTGAGTGGATGTTTTACTTGACTTTATTTGAGGCTGAATGGATGTTTTACTTGACTTTATTTGAGGTTGAGTTGATATTTTACTTGACTTTATTTGAGGTTAAGTTGATATTTTACTTGACTTTATTTGAGACTGAGTTGATATTTTACTTGACTTTATTTGAGGCTGAGTTGATATTTTACTTGACTTTATTTGAGACTGAGTTGATATTTTACTTGACTTTATTTGAGGCTGAGTTGATATTTTACTTGACTTTATTTGAGACTGAGTTGCTCTGTTACTTTCCCTTTTTGGATACTGAGTTGATCTTTTACTTGACTTTATATGAGGTTGAGTTGTTCTGTTAATGGCTTTATTTGAGACTGAGTTGATCATTTACTTGACTGTATTTCAGATTGAGTTGATCTTTTATTTGACTTTATTTGAGACTGATTTTCTCTATTACTTCACTTTATTTGAGACTGATTTGATCTTTTACTTGAATTTATTTGAGACGTATATGTCTATCCGTTATTCTATCCAATTGTCTAAGTGTATATATATATATATATGCAGCAATCTCGTTGAGACCCCGGTTTATATCGCCGTCTCCATGGTCTGGTTAAATCCCGTGCTATTGGTCCCCTCACTGCAAGAGACGGTAGCATACACCTACCTGGGTAGCAACGGGAACAAATATTGGGGAACGGAAAAAGATACAATTAGAATACAGAACTTTAGAGGAGCTAGTGTAGACACCTAAGAATATAATAACTAGAAAGACCTTTGTCTTGAACACACAAGGCAGAATAATTTGGGCAAACTTACGCTGTGATGCAACGAATAGTTAATGATAGCAGTGCTAATTTTGCGTTGATTGGGGGACTGCATCACCATAGAGGACAGAGGGCAAGAGAAGAAGCACTGAACATAACAATCCCGATCTATATACCTCAGAACTGTGTTCATGAGCTTTTAACAGTCCTTCAACGGCACTTTCGACTTAAAACTTGGTTTAATTAATGTATAACATATGTCTACTTCACGAGCTGATAACATATTACATATTTTAAGAAAAAAACAATACATTATTTTCAGTTTATTGCATCTATGCACTACAGCCGGACTAAAGCAGATATCGGCGTCATTATAGACTTTATATGTTGCGAAACCTGGCTGCAAGTTTGTCAAGATTACAAACTCTGGGTTTGAATACAGGACAGATTCGTGTGTTGTGTAATCTGATAATTTCAGGGTAAGGTTGTATTATATCTTTGTTAGCATGACATAGGTATAAATATTGCCGGCTCCGTGGCAAAGGTTTTAAGGTTTACCTACGCATTTCCTAATTCCGCATACCGACGATCTAAACACAACTGTGCTGGTTTTTGTATTGGTGCCGGTCGTTCAGAAAGTAATGAAAAACTACCGGACATAAACTTGCCCAGGATAACGAACAGCCAAAGAATGCTGGGGTGTACATCTAAACTCTGTAAGGGACATGCAACTAACTTTATACTTATAGGTATATATTAGCAACATAATTACTGCAATAAAAGTTACCGAGGTTATTAACACGATGAATACAATTTCTCATCGACAGATTTGCTGCTGTCTCTAACATGGATCAAGCAGGCCAACTGGCACTGTTCCTGGTCGCTGGATTCTTCTTATCTTCGCTGGGGCAAGATCATTGTATTTACCAGGTGTTTATTTCATGTATTTCTGTGACAGAGATGGGGAGGGAGGGGAGGGTTCATTCATATATCATGTGCCATACCGATAAGATTGGGCGGTCCTGATTCACCATCTCACTCGATCACCAGAATCGTGGATTAGCTCAATATCTCGACCATATACGTGGTCAAGCAAACCGGATATTTACTTCTCTGCCTTCCCATTGTTCTCTTCCCCCCGATCTTGCCAGATGTCATAAAGTTATCCAATATATTTCTTCTCAAAAAGTGACCAAAATATGTTGACTGTCTACGTCTAATTTATCTAATCGGTGTACGATTTTCATGCGTTTATTGTAAGACTTGTTCATTAATTTCTCTGTCTATCAATGGTATTCTATGCATTTTCCTCAGGAACCACATTTCCACAGCCATTAGATGTTTTTCAGCTTGTTTTCTCATTGTCCAATCTTCACATCGATACAAAAGTACAGGTTATATATAGCACCTCAATTTTTTTCTCTCGCTGCAATTGACATCATTTTATTGGTCTGTATATTGTTCATCTTGCAAAAGGCTACCTTCGCCATGATAATTCTTGTTCTAATCTCATCAAGGCATCTCCTATCAGATGTTATGACTGTTAAGGGATAATTGTACGGATTCATTAGTTTAAGAATATTCCCATTTACTTGCATATTGCCTTTTGGTATCGCCTTCTTCCTCGTGACGACCATAAAATGTGTCTTCTTACCATGTAACTCTAACCCTAGGTATTCACTGTGTGCAACAACAGTCTCTGCTATATGTTGCAGTTCCTGTTCATTGTCCGCAATCAATACTGTATCATCCGCATATCTTATGTTATTGATGTTACGTGCAACATGGATGATTCATTTCATATCTTCTACATTTCTGAAAATTCGTATCAATTTACAGGGAAAAAAAAGATGTGGAAACATTACACATCCCTGTCTCACACCTCTCTTAATACGCTGAGAATGATCTACTTCATTATCAATCTTTATGGCAGCTTGTTGTTTTCAATATGTTTTATTTTACAAGTCTAAGGTCTCTCCCATCAAAGTGTAGATCTGCAAGCATCTTTACCGTGTTGACATGTCTTACTTTATCAAAAGCCTTTGTGTAGTCAATAAAGCAAAGATGTAGGTCTGTGTCTACTTCTATAGAACGTTCAATTAATGTTCTCAGCATAAACACATAATTAATTGTATCTTTACCTTTTACAAACCCACATTGCTCTTCTCCTTTTTCCGGTTGTATTTTCTTCCTAACTCTTTGCATGATAATTCACAGCAAAATCTTCACGATGTGGCTCATTAAACTAATTGTTCGATGTTGATCACATTTCAAGGCTCCTGATTTTGTTTTGTGATTGCTATAAATATATAATTACATAATTCATGAGGTATATCTCCAGTTTCATATATTGCGTTCAGCAGTCTGGTGCCTTGGTCTATTCCATTTTCTTCTAAAGCATTGATCATTTCTATTATGATGTTGTCAGAATCAAGGGACTTGCCAGTTTTCATATGGTTAAAAGCATTCAGAACCTCCATATTCAAAAATGATGGTCCTTCATTATTATTTCCAATATTATACTGTTCTCTGGCATCAGCATGAAGGTTTTTCACATAATCTGACCATACATGTACAATGTGGTATTTTTCTATAATGATTTTTCCAACTTTTGTTTTAAGGCAGCCTGTTAATGTACTTGTTTATTTAATAGTAAAGACCTTAATTATTTTGTGCATTAATGTGGTACTTTTAATGTTAATGTTGTGGTGTATTTTTTCCCCAATTTCTATGCAATGATTCTCGAGCCGTGCATTACATAATGTTCTGAATGTGAATCTCTTTCTATTTGTCAGGATTATATTTGTGTCTTCTTGTTTCCTTACGTTTTAAATTTCTTCAGTCATAAGTTTCTTACCACCATCTTTCATTATTTTTGGAATGCTTGTTTTTGCAGCCAATTTTATTCATTATTTTAAATTGATCATCCACATCTGAAAGAGGATCTCTAGATCAGACAATATATCAACTCTGTTCTTTACTTCAGTGTTGAAATTGACTTGTATTCCCGTGTCATTTTTCAATATACAAGATCATAATTAATGTTTCCTGGTGTATACTTGTCTTTCTTTAACTTTACCCTCAATGCGCCTGTAAGAAATATGTGATCACTGTAACAATCTGCATTTTAAATTGTTTTTGCTATTATTAACGCATTTCGAAACCTTCTGCCTATCAGAATGTAAGCAATCTGTTTTCTAATCCTGTTGTCAGGACTGCTCCATGTCCTTAATCTTCTAGGATATTGCTTAAACCAAGTGTTTCGACCACTCATTTTCTGCTCGTTTGCCAATTCTACAAGTCTGTATCCACTTTCTTTTCGTTCTCCCAAACCAAGTTTGCCTACTATACCCAACGCCTTGATTTCCTGAATTCGCATTGAAGTCGCCCATTGTGATAGTTATTACTGATTTGTTACATTTCTTCAATGCATTCTCCATGGCATTATAAAATTAATCTTTACTATCTTCAATACTTTCTCCTGTTGTGGCATATATTTGAATGTTAAATGGTTTGCCGAGTAATTTCACCAATAGAAACATGTCTAATACTTCCCCATATAATTTAACAGAGTTTAATGTTTGCGGATCTAATATAATTGCTACATCTCTTTGTCTTTCTTCTCCACCAGAATAAATAATCTTAAATTACTACCCTGTCTTAATTCAAGTTCCTTTCTATTTCCTCTCACACATTCCTAATATACTCATAGTCTCTATTCCCATTTCGCGTTTGATTTATCAAAAATTCAGTCTTAGCTTATCTCTCATCTCATCTCATCATGTTCCTCTTGTACCTTACGGTGTCGAGGTGAAGTATAAACATCGTGAGAGTGCCCGATTACGGGTTTCATATATGGATATTCCCATGGACTCTGCTATTCTCCCCCCGTCCAACATTTACGTGGTCGGCTTCTTCCTCTGTTTCCATCTGGTCTGTACATCATTGCTTGTTGTGGGATGCTGGTGACTGGTAACTTACTTGCATGGCCAAACCATTTAATTTGCTGCTTTCTAATAAAATCTAGTGCTGCTTTAAACCCCACTTTTGTCCTGATTTCTTCATTTCTGATCTTATCTCTTCTTGCTACGTTGAGTATTCTTCTGAGGAACCTTATTTCTGTTGTTGTGATTTTTCTTTTCTCTTTTTCTGTCTTTGTCCAGGCTTGGTATTGGTAGCATAGAGTTGGCAGGAAGATTGTGTTGTAAAGTGCTTTCTTAGTAGTTATTGATACTTGTTTGTTCTTTAGTATTGGTGCCATTTGTCCAATGAGTTGATTTGCCTTATTGCATTTATTTTCGATCTCGTCTTCTGATCTGCTATTTGATGATATTATACTTCCCAGGTTCTTGCAACTCTTTACTTGTTTCAAGGGATATTCGTTAAGGTGAATTGTTGTTGTTTGTTCATCTTTAGTTATAGTCAGTTCGTTTATACTTCTTAGTTTTTCTACGAGCAGTATGAAGGTCCCCTGCCGGCTTGCTAGGCCAGTCGCAGGTTTAGGACAAAAATCTGACCATAGGGAGTCCATCTCCTATGGCGAGCCATAGCCCCGTTGCCCGGTATGCACCACGTAAAGGTGGGGGTTGACTTGTGTGGTCTGCAGGTAATCGGCAGGCTACCAATTTTCGCTCTTCACCGCTCCTGGGAAAGGAAAGCCGATAATAACTCTGCTGGATGCAAGGCTAGGCGCATTCCACACCTTGCAGACCCAGTCTTAGCTTACAGACACAAACATTCCACACCTCGCAGACCCAGTCTTAGCTTAAAGACACAAACATTCCACACCTTACAGACCCAGGTCTTAGCTTACAGGCACATACATCCCACACCTTACAGACCCAGTCTTAGCTTAAAGACACAAACATTCCACACCTTACAGACCCAGTCTTAGCTTACAGACACAAACATCCCACACCTCACAGACCCAGTCTTAGCTTACAGACACAAACATTCCACACCTTACAGACCCAGTCTTAGCTTAAGGACACAAACATTCCACACCTTACAGACTCAGTCTTAGCTTACAGACAAAAACATTCCACACCTTACAGACCCAGTCTTAGCTTACAGACACAAACATTCCACACCTTACAGACCCAGTCTTAGCTTACAGACACAACATTCCACACCTTACAGACCCAGTCTTAGCTTAAAGAAACAAACATTCCACACCTTGCAGATCCAGTCTTAGCTTAAAGACACAAACATTCCACACCTTACAGAACCAGTCTTAGCTTAAAGACACAAACATTCCACACCTTACAGACCCAGTCTTAGCTTAAAGACACAAACATTCCACACCTTACAGGCCCAGTTATCAGTCATCAGTTATCAGTTATCAGTTGGGGTATCTTCGTTGCACTCCGGACATGTCCATAGGTGCACAGATCCTCCCCCTAGCATATGCATCAGCGTCCGGTGGCTAATAGTGCCAGTTCTGTGTTGGTTGACGAGGCGCTTTGTTTTCCCGATGTACCTCTCGCGTCTGGCTGTGCCGATTCTTACTCCCAGGTCTTTCATCCTGGACAGCGATGTGGAATCACTGACGTCAAAATCCTATGTTCTCGCCAAATCTTTAAGGACGTTAATAACATCGGCACGATCCATGGGCTGGCCATCTACAGGGGGTGCAGAGCCAGCCAGTTTGTCAGCTCGTTCATTGCCCTCGACTCCCGCATGTCCCGGGACGAAGATGAAGGTGACATTACGGACAACAGACTTCCGCAGCGATTCAGTCCACTGTCTACGTACAGATCCAGCTTCGACCTTCTGAATCATGCTCATTGAATCACTTAGTACACACACGTTGGTATAATGCTGTGATTCCAGCCATATGAAAGCCTGTGTAACTGCCATCACCTCCATCGTCATGCTGCTCGTGGTCATAGAGTGGGCACCACTGGATTCTTGAACGGTTCGGCCCGCTTAACGGGCTGTAAATGCCCACGCACTTCTCTGCTGCTTTACAACAGATCCATCTGTATAGATGAGCACTTCGGGGCTATCTGAGAGAGATGGATCTGTTGTAAAGCAGCAGAGAAGTGCGTGGGCATTTACAGCCCGTTCAGCGACCCAGTCTTAGCTTACAGACACAAACATTCCACACCTTACAGACCCATTCTTAGCTTAAAGAAACAAACATTCCACACCTTACAGACCCAGTCTTAGCTTAAAGACACAAACATTCAACACCTTACAGACCCAGTCTTAGCTTACAGACACAAACATTCCACAGCTTACAGACCCAGTCTTAGCTCAAAGACACAAACATTCCACACCTTACAGACCCAGTCTTAGCTTAAAGATACAAACATTCCACACCTTACAGACCCAGTCTTAGCTTACAGACACAAACATTCCACACCTTACAAACCCAGTCTTAGCTTAAACACACAAACCTTCCACACCTTACAGACCCAGTCTTAGCTTAAAGACACAAACATTCCACACCTTACAGACCCAGTCTTAGCTTAAAGACACAAACATTCCACACCTTACAGACCCAGTCTTAGCTTAAAGACACAAACATCCCACACCTTACAGACCCAGTCTTAGCTTAAAGACACAAACATCCCACACCTTACAGACCCAGTCTTAGCTTAAAAACACAAACATTCCACACCTTACAGACCCAGTCTTAGCTTAAAGACACAAACATTCCACACCTTACAGACCCAGTCTTAGCTTAAAGACACAAACATTCCACACCTTACAGACCCAGTCTTAGCTTAAAGACACAAACATTCCACACCTTGCAGACCCAGTCTTAGCTTACAGACACAAACATTCCACACCTTACAGACCCAGTCTTAGCTTACAGACACAAACATTCCACACCTTACAGACCCAGTCTTAGCTTACAGACACAAACATTCCACACTTTACAGACCCAGTCTTAGCTTACAGACACAAACATTCCACACCTTACATACCCAGTCTTAGCTTAAAGACACAAACATTTCATGTCGCTAATTTCAGTGTTGCTTTCCTTTTCTCGTGACCTTCTGCGATTGGACGAATCGTAATAACTAGGCAACTTTAAATATGGTAGTTTGCCGTTGCTTCCCTTCTAGGCAGTGACAATACTGGCCGAAGACGGTATCTGCCATGAGTCAAGTTTTAGCTCATGGCATGATGAAATATAGTCACGCTGATGGACGTGATAATGGTTGATCTGAAGCCACGAAAGGTAGGCTGATGTTGTTGTCGAGTGTAGACGCACTACGTCAGGAAGATAGCAATGTCTAGCATTATGCCGCTATTATAATAGTCAATGTTTAGAAATGGTCGTGTATATTTGTGAAACATTGTTGAACAAATGTTTGTGTCATTGGCAACGTTCATTAGAGTGTTACAACTAAACCCGAGTCTTACAACAGTGCTGAGGTGTGTTTAACAGTAAGATGTCATGGCTTGTGTAGAGTAGAAGAGTCTAACTATCATCAACGTAAAGTCCTGAGTGCAGTCACTGGCGAAAGGACTCATGGCCAGCTGCGGAGTCTGTGTTCGGCAAAGAGTGATGAGCCGAGAGTTGCTGATAAATAAACCCTTGTGCATCAAACATCAGTACGTGGCTCAAGTAATTAATCACACAGATATAAAACTAATAAGCACGCCGTGGCAGTACCCATTGTCCCGTTAAAGAAATCGCCTGGATACCGTCGTGAAACTTAAGGTCTTGACGAACAACTATCTGTTGGCGGCCCTCAAAATTCCATCCACTTCCTGCCTCCTGTGGTGTCTTGTGAACTTCCTAAACGGATACTAAAACAACAGCACATCTATTCTCGAAACACACAAATACACCGTTAAGCCGTCGCCATTTTATCGGATGGGAAAATACCATTGTATTTCCATCTAGTTCTGTGACTGAGATTAGGGGAAATACCAGCGTATGTAAGATGTTCTCACATCATCTAGATCTGTGACACAGATGAGGGGAATTACTATTGCATTTAAATAGTGCTATCTTCCATCTATCTATATGACATAGATGAGGGGAATATAAATGTATTTAAGATGTGCTTACTTCCGTCTAGCTATATGACATAGATGAGGGGAATATAAACGTATTTAAGATGTGCTCACTTCCGTCTAGCTATGTGACATAGATGAGGGGAATATAAATGTATTTAAGATGTGCTCACTTCCGTCTAGCTATATGACATAGATGAGGGGAATATAAATGTATTTAAGATGTGCTCACTTCCGTCTAGCTATGTGACATAGATGAGGGGAATATAAATGTATTTAAGATGTGCTTACTTCTGTCTAGCTATATGACATAGATGAGGGGAATATAAATGTATTTAAGAGGTGCTCACTTCCGTCTAGCTATGTGACATAGATGAGGGGAATATAAATGTATTTAAGATGTGCTTACTTCCGTCTAGCTATGTGACATAGATGAGGGGAATATAAATGTATTTAAGATGTGCTTACTTCCGTCTAGCTATATGACATAGATGAGGGGAATATAAATGTATTTAAGATGTGCTCACTTCCGTCTAGCTATGTGACATAGATGAGGGGAATATAAATGTATTTAAGATGTGCTCACTTCCGTCTAGCTATGTGACATAGATGAGGGGAATATAAATGTACTTAAGATGTGCTTACTTCCGTCTAGCTATATGACATAGATGAGGGGAATATAAATGTATTTAAGATGTGCTCACTTCCGTCTAGCTATATGACATAGATGAGGGGAATATAAATGTATTTAAGATGTGCTCACTTCCGTCTAGCTATGTGACATAGATGAGGGGAATATAAATGTATTTAAGATGTGCTTACTTCCGTCTAGCTATGTGACATAGATGAGGGGAATATAAATGTATTTAAGATGTGCTTACTTCCGTCTAGCTATGTGACATAGATGAGGGGAATTACTATTGTATTTAAATAGTGGTATCTTCCATCTATCTATATGACATAGATGAGGGGAATATAAATGTATTTAAGATGTGCTTACTTCCGTCTAGCTATATGACATAGATGAGGGGAATATAAATGTATTTAAGATGTGCTCACTTCCGTCTAGCTATGTGACATAGATGAGGGGAATATAAATGTATTTATGAGGTGCTTACTTCCATCTAGCTATATGACATAGATGAGGGGAATATAAATGTATTTAAGATGTGCTTACTTCCGTCTAGCTATATGACATAGATGAGGGGAATATAAATGTATTTATGAGGTGCTTACTTCCATCTAGCTATATGACATAGATGAGGGGAATATAAATGTATTTAAGATGTGCTTACTTCCGTCTAGCTATGTGACATAGATGAGGGGAATATAAATGTATTTAAGATGTGCTTACTTCCGTCTAGCTATATGACATAGATGAGGGGAATATAAATGTATTTAAGATGTGCTTACTTCCGTCTAGCTATATGACATAGATGAGGGGAATATAAATGTATTTAAGATGTGCTCACTTCCGTCTAGCTATGTGACATAAATGAGGGGAATATAAATGTATTTAAGATGTGCTTACTTCCGTCTAGCTATGTGACATAGATGAGGGGAATATAAATGTATTTAAGATGTGCTCACTTCCGTCTAGCTATATGACATAGATGAGGGGAATATAAATGTATTTAAGATGTGCTTACTTCCGTCTAGCTATGTGACATAGATGAGGGGAATATAAATGTATTTAAGATGTGCTTACTTCCGTCTAGCTATATGACATAGATGAGGGGAATATAAATGTATTTAAGATGTGCTCACTTCCGTCTAGCTATATGACATAGATGAGGGGAATATAAATGTATTTAAGATGTGCTTACTTCCATCTATCTATATGACATAGATGAGGGGAACATAAATGTATTTAAGATGTGCTCACTTCCGTCTAGCTATGTGACATAGATGAGGGGAATTACTATTGTATTTAAATAGTGGTATCTTCCATCTATCTGTATGACATAGATGAGGGGAATATAAATGTATTTAAGATGTGCTTACTTCCGTCTAGCTATGTGACATAGATGAGGGGAATATAAATGTATTTAAGATGTGCTCACTTCCGTCTAGCTATATGACATAGATGAGGGGAATATAAATGTATTTAAGATGTGCTCACTTCCGTCTAGCTATATGACATAGATGAGGGGAATATAAATGTATTTAAGATGTGCTCACTTCCGTCTAGCTATATGACATAGATGAGGGGAATATAAATGTATTTAAGATGTGCTTACTTCCGTCTAGCTATATGACATAGATGAGGGGAATATAAATGTATTTAAGATGTGCTTCACTTCCGTCTAGCTATATGACATAGATGAGGGGAATATAAATGTATTTATAGATGTGCTCACTTCCGTCTAGCTATATGACATAGATGAGGGAATATAAATGTATTTAAGATGTGCTTACTTCCGTCTAGCTATAGTGACATAGATGAGGGGAATATAAATGTATTTAAGATGTGCTTACTTCCGTCTAGCTATATGACATAGATGAGGGGAATATAAATGTATTTAAGATGTGCTTACTTCCGTCTAGCTATATGACATAGATGAGGGGAATATAATGTATTTAAGATGTGCTTACTTCCGTCTAGCTATATGACATAGATGAGGGGAATATAAATGTATTTAAGATGTGCTTACTTCCGTCTAGCTATATGACATAGATGAGGGGAATATAAATGTATTTAAGATGTGCTACTTCCGTCTAGCTATATGACATAGATGAGGGGAATATAAATGTATTTAAGATGTGCTTACTTCCGTCTAGCTATATGACATAGATGAGGGGAATATAAATGTATTTAAGATGTGCTCACTTCCGTCTAGCTATATGACATAGCTGAGGGGAATATAAATGTATTTAAGATGTGCTCTACTTCCGTCTAGCTATATGACATAGATGAGGGGAATATAAATGTATTTAAGATGTGCTTACTTCCGTCTAGCTATATGACATAGATGAGGGGAATATAAATGTATTTAAGATGTGCTTACTTCCGTCTAGCTATATGACATAGATGAGGGGAATATAAATGTATTTAAGATGTGCTTACTTCCGTCTAGCTATATGACATAGATGAGGGGAATATAAATGTATTTAAGATGTGCTTACTTCCGTCTAGCTATATGACATAGATGAGGGGAATATAAATGTATTTAAGATGTGCTTACTTCCGTCTAGCTATGTGACATAGATGAGGGGAATATAAATGTATTTAAGATGTGCTACTTCCGTCTAGCTATATGACATAGATGAGGGGAATATAAATGTATTTAAGATGTGCTTACTTCCGTCTAGCTATATGACATAGATGAGGGGAATATAAATGTATTAAGATGTGCTCACTTCCGTCTAGCTATATGACATAGATGAGGGGAATATAAATGTATTTAAGATGTGCTCACTTCCGTCTAGCTATATGACATAGATGAGGGGAATATAAATGTATTTAAGATGTGCTCACTTCCGTCTAGCTATATGACATAGATGAGGGGAATATAAATGTATTTAAGATGTGCTTACTTCCGTCTAGCTATATGACATAGATGAGGGGAATATAAATGTATTTAAGATGTGCTCACTTCCGTCTAGCTATATGACATAGATGAGGGGAATATAAATGTATTTATGAGGTGCTTACTTCCATCTAGCTATATGACATAGATGAGGGGAATATAATGTATTTAAGATGTGCTTACTTCCGTCTAGCTATGATGACATAGATGAGGGGAATATAAATGTATTTAAGATGTGCTTACTTTCCGTCTAGCTATATGACATAGATGAGGGGAATATAAATGTATTTAAGATGTGCTCACTTCCGTCTAGCTATATGACATAGATGAGGGGAATATAATGTATTTAAGATGTGCTTACTTCCGTCTAGCTAGTATGACATAGATGAGGGGAATATAAATGTATTTAAGATGTGCTTACTTCCGTCTAGCTATATGACATAGATGAGGGGGAATATAAATGTATTTAAGATGTGCTCACTTCCGTCTAGCTATATGACATAGATGAGGGGAATATAAATGGTATTTAAGATGTGCTCACTTCCGTCTAGCTATATGACATAGATGAGGGGGAATATAAATGTATTAAGATGTGCTCACTTCCGTCTAGCTATGTGACATAGATGAGGGGAATATAAATTGTATTTAAGATTGCTTACTTCCGTCTAGCTATATGACATAGATGAGGGGAATATAAATGTATTTAAGATGTGCTCACTTCCGTCTAGCTATATGACATAGATGAGGGGAATATAAATGTATTTAAGATGTGCTCACTTCCGTCTAGCTATATGACATAGATGAGGGGAATATAAATGTATTTAAGATGTGCTTACTTCCGTCTAGCTATATGACATAGATGAGGGGAATTACTATTGTATTTAAATAGTGGTATCTTCCATCTATCTGTATGACATAGATGAGGGGAATATAAATGTATTTAAGATGTGCTTACTTCCGTCTAGCTATGTGACATAGATGAGGGGAATATAAATGTATTTAAGATGTGCTCACTTCCGTCTAGCTATATGACATAGATGAGGGGAATATAAATGTATTTAAGATGTGCTCACTTCCGTCTAGCTATATGACATAGATGAGGGGGAATATAAATGTATTTAAGATGTGCTCACTTCCGTCTAGCTATATGACATAGATGAGGGGGAATATAAATGTATTTAAGATGTGCTCACTTCCGTCTAGCTATATGACATAGATGAGGGGAATATAAATGTATTTAAGATGTGCTCACTTCCGTCTAGCTATATGACATAGATGAGGGGGAATATAAATGTATTTAAGATGTGCTTACTTCCGTCTAGCTATATGACATAGATGAGGGGAATATAAATGTATTTAAGATGTGCTCACTTCCGTCTAGCTATATGACATAGATGAGGGGAATATAAATGTATTTAAGATGTGCTCACTTCCATCTATCTATATGACATAGATGAGGGGAATATAAATGTATTTAAGATGTGCTCACTTCCGTCTAGCTATATGACATAGATGAGGGGAATATAAATGTATTTAAGATGTGCTTACTTCCGTCTAGCTATATGACATAGATGAGGGGAATATAAATGTATTTAAGATGTGCTTACTTCCGTCTAGCTATGTGACATAGATGAGGGGAATATAAATGTATTTAAGATGTGCTTACTTCCGTCTAGCTATATGACATAGATGAGGGGAATATAAATGTATTTAAGATGTGCTTACTTCCGTCTAGCTATGTGACATAGATGAGGGGAATATAAATGTATTTAAGATGTGCTCACTTCCGTCTAGCTATATGACATAGATGAGGGGAATATAAATGTATTTAAGATGTGCTCACTTCCGTCTAGCTATATGACATAGATGAGGGGAATATAAATGTATTTAAGATGTGCTTACTTCCGTCTAGCTATGTGACATAGATGAGGTGAATTACTATTGTATTTAAATAGTGGTATCTTCCATCTATCTGTATGACATAGATGAGGGGAATATAAATGTATTTAAGATGTGCTTACTTCCGTCTAGCTATGTGACATAGATGAGGGGAATATAAATGTATTTAAGATGTGCTCACTTCCGTCTAGCTATATGACATAGATGAGGGGAATATAAATGTATTTAAGATGTGCTCACTTCCGTCTAGCTATATGACATAGATGAGGGGGAATATAAATGTATTTAAGATGTGCTCACTTCCGTCTAGCTATATGACATAGATGAGGGGAATATAAATGTATTTAAGATGTGCTCACTTCCGTCTAGCTATATGACATAGATGAGGGGAATATAAATGTATTTAAGATGTGCTCACTTCCATCTATCTATATGACATAGATGAGGGGAATTAAATGTATTTAAGATGTGCTCACTTCCGTCTAGCTATATGACATAGATGAGGGGAATATAAATGTATTTAAGATGTGCTTACTTCCGTCTAGCTATATGACATAGATGAGGGGAATATAAATGTATTTAAGATGTGCTTACTTCCGTCTAGCTATGTGACATAGATGAGGGGAATATAAATGTATTTAAGATGTGCTCACTTCCGTCTAGCTATATGACATAGATGAGGGGAATATAAATGTATTTAAGATGTGCTTACTTCCGTCTAGCTATATGACATAGATGAGGGGAATATAAATGTATTTAAGATGTGCTTACTTCCGTCTAGCTATGTGACATAGATGAGGGGAATTACTATTGTATTTAAATACTGGTATCTTCCATCTATCTGTATGACATAGATGAGGGGAATATAAATGTATTTAAGATGTGCTCACTTCCGTCTAGCTATGTGACATAGATGAAGGGGACTACCATTGTATTTAAGATGTGCTTACTTCCATCTATCTCTGTGACTAGCTCTATGTTTAGGGGGCTGAGTTGATTCAAGGTATGATGTCCACCTCGAGTGCTGGAGATCCAGGGTTCAAGCCCCGATAAAGACCGAGATTTTTTCACGTGAATTTCTCCTAACAAAATTGCCCCATGGTCTCTAGGTAGTGAGATAAGAGGCCCGTGTGCATTGTTGCGTACGTAAACAATCACTTGGCAGTTGGAAATCGAAAAAGAGTAACCTATCGGCGCTGCCCAGACAAAATTTGAGTTAAAAATCAACCCAAAGTATTTCATGATCCTTGCCGGTGCTACAGAGTTCGTGCACTGAGCCGAGATTCTCCGGACGCAGGCTTGAGTTAGGAGTAGAACGGAGCACTTATGGGTTAAACCCGTGTGCCGTACCTATCTTTAACAATGGAGACAAGATCCAAAGTGAAAATTATAGACGAATATCACTACTGTCCACAAGCTATAAGATACTATCAGCAGTATTACTAAATAGACTAAAACCATATTCTGAAGACATATTAGGTGACTACCAGGCGGGTTTTAGACAAAACAGATCAACAATAGATCAGATATTTATCTTACGACAAATAGCCGAGAAAAGTTGGGAATATAAAAGAATTCTCCATAACATTTTTGTGGATTTTAAAAAGGCTTATGATAGTGTCCATAGGAATAGTCTATGGAATGCTATGCAGGAATTTGGAATACCAAGGAAGTTAATCAACATGACCAGGCTATGGATGGAAGATACTTATAATATAGTAACATATAAAGGTAGGAAATCAGACACTTTCCAAATAACATCTAGCTTGAAACAGGGTGATGCACTATCGCCGCTACTCTTCAATCTGGCTCTAGAGAAAGTTGTAAGGAAGATAAAGGAGGATTGTGATATTGGAGGAACATCCAAGCTGCTTGGTTATGCAGACGATATAGATAATATAGGGGAAAATGAACAAAAGACATTGGAAATATTGACTCACTTAAAGGAAAAAGCCCAACTGATGGGGGTGGTTATCAACCAAGATTAGACAGAATATATGGTAATTTCAAGAGAAGGAATTGCTAAAAACTCTGGCCACATACTAATAGATAATATGACCATTAAAAGAACGGAAACATACAAATACCTGGGTACAATCTTCAACTGCTTCAACATCATAAGGGAATAAATACAAACTAGAATCAATTCTGGAAATAAGATATACTATGCACTACAACATCTACTAAAATCAAATGAGTTATCTCGTAACACCAAAATCACAATATACAAAACACTGATCAGACCAGTTGTGCTTTAAGGCTCTGAAACCTGGAGTACAACGAAAGTAGACGAAGCCTTGTCACAAACCTTTGAGAACAAAGTTTTAAGACGCACCTTTGGACCCATTAGGAATACACAAAGTGGAGAGTGGAAAAGAAGAAGTAACAAAGACATTTATGATCTGTTTATGTCCCCGCTAATCACTGGTATCATGAAGGCTAATAGACTGCAATGGCAGGGGCATATAGAAATAATGGAAGACAATAGGGAAAGAAAGCTCGCTTACGCTTAGGAAATAAATGACCGTAGACCCCGAGGTAGACCAAGAAAACGGTGGAGAGATAATATATATATAGACCTACAAGCACTTGGAATCACCGACTGGCAAGAGAAGGTCAACCAGAGACACAAATGGAGACGGATTGTATCTGCAGCAAAGAACCTCAATGGCTCTGAACGCTGAAGAAGAAGATGATATACCATGATGCTATAACAGTGTGAAGGACTAAGAAAGACTGTTGGTTTCATATAAATAAGGTTTATTTTACTTTGATGACAAGTTCTATCAACATGGCGTCCTTCCAGTTCCAGGCCCTGATCTTGACTGCCCCCTGACAACCAACTACGTCACGACTTGAGCATCTCTCTTCCCATTCTCCCCCGATGCTCAATCGTGCTGTAGCCTTTTCCCAGCTCCTACTCTACTTCTGTTACACCTCCCCATGTTAATTAAAGAATTTTTCTTGTAAAGGAAAAAATCTTTACTCCTAATCCCCCCACTCTATTCTCTCTTTTTCTTTACCCCTCACAGTTCCTCTAATCTTCCCCCAAACCAACTCCAACTTAAGTAAATATTCTATTCTTTAACTCTTTCCCGTGCTATATAGTTAACCACTATATAGTCATATATTTCTGGCTCGTTCTTGGCTCCTTATTGTTCCTGTAGAAAATATACATATTATAAGAACAGCTCGTAAAATCGTTATCATACCTTTGACCTTATAAATTCCTCACTCTTCCACAACACAGGATGGACAGAAACAATGTAGTTAGAAAAAGTAAAGAAACGGTGCGCACCGAGTGAGAAGTATAAAGAATGAATAGTCAAGATGACCACATTTACACACAGTAATGAATAGTTAACACACTCACATTTACCTCCCTTGCCAATAAAAAAATTTTTTGTAAAACAATTTTTTAAAAATACATCTTACGAAATAGATCTTTGTTCTCTATAAATAAATTTGACATAAGTTTTCACAACACTTATATTGCTATCCACAATCTTGTCTATTTTTCCGATATCTCACGAGCCCATTGCCAATGTTCATATTCCATGAACACTTTTTTAAATATAATTCACGCTGGTTTTTCACAGCACCTATATCTTGCCCCCATACATCCCATGACCTGCTTCTTTGTCCCGTTTTATATATATCCTCCGCTTATATGCTGCCATTCACAGTCTTCCCCCAACCTTATATCTTCATATAACGCTACTCCTATTTTACTAACAGTTCATATCTATAAGAACCTCTTCAAGCAACTTAATATTCACAAAGAGAATATTTCTCTATATTATCCC
The DNA here is from genome assembly GCA_014155875.1 of Cepaea nemoralis. Classification (NCBI taxonomy): domain Eukaryota; kingdom Metazoa; phylum Mollusca; class Gastropoda; order Stylommatophora; family Helicidae; genus Cepaea; species Cepaea nemoralis. The sequence continues at coordinate 24,662 of JACEFZ010006427.1, read as the reverse complement.
CCAGTAGTTTTATTAACTCTTTTCTGAACGAAAGGCCTTAAACAAAGCCCCATGTATTTGAAAATTAAACTTACTTAACTAAATTTATAACCTATTCATTAACAATGTAACTTAATATACAAAACCACTCATTTAAACGAAATAAAATCAAAACTAGACGTCATTCCCCCAAATTATCCAAAGAAAACACATTTTAAAATGACATAACATGCATTTTATCAAATCAGAATAAAACATTCTATTTCTACCTATCACTATTGGTCTCTTTTACGGACCAATAGTTTGTACTCAAACTATTTGGAACACAATAATCCTATTCTAAATCAATTAATCAAATAACAATTTACAAGACCAAATCAAGAAAAAAAAACTTATTATATATGAGGCATTTCAACTCAGACTCAATAAAACAATCAAATAATAACCATCATTTTACAGTACCAACTCAAGCAAAAAAAACATATTATATATGACTCATGACTCATAAAACTCAGAGTGAATAAAACAGGATTTTCAAAAAAAACTCTCTTAAAATTACTACGTACAGTGGCCCACCAACATTGGCCTCTCATACGAACATATCTATTTATACAAGTCATTCCAGTATTTCTATGACCGAGAAAACAAAACACTTCACTGTCCACGTATGTATATCTGTTAACTACAGACTAATTTCTTAACTTAGAACAATATCTGTTCTCTCTACACAAAAAAAATCAATAATCAACACTGACCGTACTATTTATTCTCTCCCCTCATAACTTTCTATCTTTTTCTATCTTAACTCCTAACACATCATAACATCCGGAATATCATCTTAAGTAAGCACTGTAAACTACAGGTTGACTCCTTTTATCTATTCGTAATGTGGCGACTATTCCAATGTCAACTCAATGTAGCAGCCATCATCTACTTATCAATTAACTTATGGCTCGGCCTGCCAATTATTTCCCTTGGACCAAACATCACTATAACTTCCTAATTATTACCGTTAAACACGGCATTTCTAGCACCAATAAAAACTTGTCTATTTACTATAGAGTATATCCACTTTCTGTACTATCCATCTACGAAAACTCACGAAGTTGAAACCTAAAATCAACCAGCAATTCCACCACAGAGAGAAAAAAAATATATATATACATGCCTCTCTCAAACCTACCTCTATATTAGTTATCTCCCTGCTTAACTACTCCTCAAGACCACTTTTAAAAAAATATCCATAGAATCCTTTTCCATTTCCACCGTTTCGTATACTTCTTCAAGCATCACTTTCACTTCTAAATCCTGAAACTTATAACTTGCCATCTGCAGTATTCTCTATCTATCTATCTCCTACGTTTCCACTTCTTCAATAACTCCAAGTTTCTTTGAATAAGTGCTAACTCTACATCAATATCCTCTTCTTCGTACAACTTATTAGTTTCTTCCATACTACTAATTGATTCTGACTTTTCATCCATTTCTTCTTCTTCGTCTGTATGTCTCTCGTTAGCAGCCGCTAATCTCTTCTGTTCAATATCCCATCTAATTTGTCTATCATTATTTCTTAAGGACCTTTCTAGTAGAGGCATATCTTCCCCGCTTGTTGAATAATCTCTAATCCTCCTCTGTCTTTTCACTTCTCTATCTCTTTGTTTATCCATTCTTCTTTTCGTTGCTTGTCTAGTATTCTTAAATGGAGCACCTATTTCCTCTTCCATACTATCATAATGAGTTTCATTCACATTTTCTTCTTCTATCGTTTTCGGTATCGTCTGTTCTTGAGTATCTTCGTAAGCTGGAGTTGCTAGTAACTGATTTTGTGCTGGATCTTTTCTAAAGCTTGGGGTTACTGTAGCTCCTCTGACGACTTGTTCATCTAAATATCTAGTGTCTGAATAATAATTATTATTATAATTATTATTTTCCATCTCATCCTCATCTCTTCTTAAGTGTTCAACGTGTGCCCTTGCCACATGTCCTGTGACTTGGTTCTTGATACTATACGATACATTACCTAGTTTTTCCAAAACGTAATAACCTGGGATCCAACGAGCATCAAACTTAGAGTTTCTTCTATGCTTCTTGTAATAAACTCTATCACCTACTTTAAACTCCTGTAATTTTGTATTTACATTTTTGTACTTTTTCTGTCTTTCCCTAGCTTTAATTATATTATTCTTTAATCTTACGTGTGCTTTATGCATTTCTTGTATTATTGTCTCTTGAAAATCTTCCCCCATATATTTCCGTCTTGGTTTTAATAGATTATCTATAGGTAGTATTGGTTCTCTCCCGTGTATTAAATAGAATGGTGAAAACCCCGTGCTCTCATTTTGATTTGTGCGAATAGCGCTAAGGGCAGGTCCTAAGAATAGATCCCAATCTTTTTCATGTTCATCGACGATCTTTGCTATGATATCATACAATGTCCTATGTTGACGTTCGTTCCTAGCATTTGAAGAAGGTCTATAGTATGAGGTCTTTATATGTTTTATATTCAAATCTTTTAATAACTTTTCGAATTTTTTATTTACAAACTCTCTACCATTATCCGTAAGTATAGTTTGTGGGCAACTAAATCTTGGTACGAACTCTTGTAAAAAAATATTAATGACAGTATCTGCACTCTTATCTGGGATTGCATAAACTTCTGGCCAAAGACTGTAGACATCTACTATATGAATTAAATACACGTTTCCTGACAATGTTCTAGGGTGAGGACCCGATATATCTAAACTAATCTTTTGCATTGGGAACTGAGGAATATCTGTATCTTGTAAGGGACACTTAATTGTTTTCATATTCCTTAACCTGCATTTTTCACACGTATCTACATATTTGCAAGCAGACTTAAACAAGTTTGGCCAATAATATTTGCTCGTAAGTGCTTTCACCAATTTATCACGACCAAGATGTCCATTCTCATTGTGATATGCTTTTAAAAGTTCGTTTTCCAAATGTTTTGGAATATATTTCCTTAGCTGTTCGTTCCTTTCACACATATAGTATAACTGTCCATCCTCTTGTAAAACCAAATAATTCTTCTTATATTTGTTATCCTCCGTTTCTCTTAATTTTTGTTTTATTTGTAAGACTTTTGGATCCAATTCTTGTTCTTCTTTCATATTAAATTGTGCTAAATGTGGGTCTTCTGGTCTATGTTCAGACTCTTGATCCGATGGTAAACTCTCAAATTCTTCTCTATTTATTATGGCAGAATCTAAAATATTTACTTGCCAGTTTCGGTCGTCTATCTCTGGTTCAGCTTCATCTTCTGTGTCTCCTGATGACTGTGGGTACGGGATCCTAGACAATAGATCAGCGCATGTATTAATCCTACCTGGAATGTATTCAATTTTCGTGTTGTACCCCTGTAGATTCAATGCCCAGGTCTGTATTTTCCTGTTCTGCACTGGAGCTTCTAAAAAAGACTTTAAAGGCATATGGTCAGTTCTAATAACAAAATTTGCGTTATGTAAGTAGTAATTTAGTTTCTGAAGAGCATAATGAATAGCATATGCTTCTTTTTCAATAGTCGTCCATTTTCGTTGCGACTTGCTAAGTTTGTGAGACAAGAAGTAAATTGGCCTTTCATTTTTAACCCCTGGTATTCCAGACTCTTTTCCTTCATATGGTTGAACCAAACATGCTCCTATTGCATTGTCCGAAGCATCTGTGTACAGTATTAACTGTTTATTCAAGTCTGGATGCGTCAATAGTGGTACCAGTGTTAAGCTGTTTTTTAAATACTCGAACGCTTTTTGACACTCATCATCCCACTTAAATCTAGCGTATTTGCCTGTTAAATTTGTAATAGGTTCTGCTATCTTTGAAAACGCTGGGACAAACCGCCTATAATACGCACAAGTTCCTATAAACGCACGCACTTCCCTTACGTTAGTTGGAGGAGGTAATTCTTTAATAACCTTTATCTTTTCCTGGTCTGGTTTAATTCCGTCTCTATTTATAATATAACCCAAATATTTTGTTTCTGTCTTTAAAAACTGGCACTTACTAAGCTTCAATTTAACGTCATGTACTCTTAATCTATCGAATACTAATCTAATATGTTTTAAATGATCATTCACATCTCCTTTCGTAAAAATCAGAATATCGTCTATATAGGCTAATGCAAACCTTTGCATACCTTCTAATACTTCATTTATTAAGAGCATGTAGTGAGACGGCGCAGTTTTGACCCCAAAAGGCATTCGTAAGAATTCGTAAGAGCCCATATGGGTACAGAAAGCACTCTTCTTTTGAGCATCCCTCGACATAGGTATACACCAGAATCCTGATCTTGCGTCTAACGTCGTGAAGAATGTAGAACCATTAAGCAACCCCAAAATATCATCAATTACTGGTAGTGGGTACGCTACATTCTTAGTGATTTTGTTCAACGCCCTGTAGTCGCAGCAGAAGCGACTCGAACCATCAGGTTTGGCTACGATGACGACCGGAGATGACCATTCTGACTTCGATCTTGTTATTATTCCTGCTTTCAACATATCTTCTATTGCCTTTTCTACAATTTCTCTATTTCTCAATGGAGTTCTATATGGTTTTAAACTAATTGGTGGATGGTCTCCCGTATCTATTTCCATTGTAACTGTTTGTGTCTTTCCCAATTCCAAATCATTAATTGCAAATACATCTTGATTTTGCCTTATAAGTTGTTCTAATACTTCCTTATTTTCTGGCGGAGCTTTTAACTGTGCCAACAATTCTTGTTCCCTTGTCATTTTGTCTAGTGAATGTATTTGGGCTGTATTTCTTCTGGATGGATGGATCAATTCATCCATTTGTACGTTCCCTCTTCTTCCGCGTCCGCGTCTGTTATTAACTCTTTCACTAGAAGTTTCTGAATAACTTGTTCCCGACCTTTCTACTCTATCCGTTGCCAATATGTCACTAATGTTATGATCTAGTTTGGCTATCACACATCCTCTGTATAATTTGATTTCTCTACCTGTGTTGTTGATAATCATCACTGGAAAGGTTAAGTGTTTATCCAACGCTATTATTCCATCCGGAACTTCCAAACCAGGCTCATCAATCACTTCCTCTTGCAACTCAGTGATTCTGACTGTGTCTCCTTCCACATAATATGGGTTTCTCTTCAGCTTTGCTTGTATCAAATTAACCGACTGTGGTTTTAACGTCGTGGACATTTTAACTCTAACTAGTGCTGATATATGTATGTCTTCTTCCATATCTACATAGACGTCTCTGAATTTTAATTTATGTAAATCAAAGAAAAGTCTTACTCCATTTTTTATTAAAAAATCTCTTCCTATCAGCATGTTTCTATTTAAATCTTTTACTACATGAAAAAGATGTCTTACGTTTATCCCTCCTAATTTAAAATTGATCATTGTTTGTCCAATTAATTGTAAATTCTGTCCTGTAACAGAGTGAAGATTATTATGACTCTTAAATATTCTACAATTTCTCATTATTTTATATAAAAAACTTTCTTTAATTACACTAACCTGAGCTCCTGAATCAATTAATGTACGAACTCTATATTTTCCTATTTCTATTATGCACGAACTATTATCTGTTGTCTTCACTGTAAACTGTTTGACTTCATCTACTTGTGAGCATTCTCTATTCGTCCCCCTATGTCTATTATTAACATACCCTTTAAACCTTGGGACCTTATTATTTTCCCTCCTATCATAGGTCCTTTCTAATAGGTAGGGCGCCGGTTTTCCTGCGTTCTTGTACCTGTAAAATTCCTGTGTCTACCTTCAACATTCCTACTCACCCTGTTATTGTCATGTCTACCCTGTGTATTCGACTGGACACGCCTGTTATTACAAAAACGAGAAACATGTCCGCGTTGACCACAAACCCAACAGACAATATTTGTGTTATTTGTGTTGCCTACTGTCTCACTTGTAGGGTATCTCATATTTCTTCTTTCATCATAATCACTTCTATTTCTACCTTGTAACGTCTGTATACCTCCTCTCCTATTCCATCCGAACCTTGTTTGTCCTATTTCCATAGGCTCCTCAACTCCTGTCTTCTCGACTTGTTCCTATTTCTCGTCCTGTTCTCAATCTAAATCTACGTCTCAAATTTTCTTCTTGTACCGCGATATCTACCGCTTGTGATAACCTCTCAGGGTTTTCCCTCATCAGCTTAAATTTCAAACCATCGGATTTTATGCCATCTACAAAAATCCCTACTAACATCCTCTCCACCTCCTCTCCTCGTACATTCTGTCCTAAGAATGCCTCTTCAGCCAGGTTAATCAACCTATCGCTGAACAATTGTACCGTCTCTCCGTTGTTTTGTTTAGCCTGTCTCAACACCGAAAAGGCATGTTGTGGATCCGTTATTTCCGCGTACTTTCGTGCTAGGTCCTCTTTAAATTGTTCCCATGTCTCATCTACTCTAGCCTCTAACTTTCTTCTTATATGATCCGAAACCGGTTCTGTTGCCGCCTGATAAGCCAGTCTCATTTTTTCTTCCTCCGTTGCCGAGACCAAATACGCATATTTTTCTATGGAAGTAATCCACTTCTTAAACTCTCTGGCCTGTCCACTAAACTTAACAATTTCAGTTGCCATTCCCTGTTGTTTAATAACCGTATTAAGTCTACCTACTGCTGTTCCTACCCCCGTCAAAACTTGTGCTAAGGTGTCTTGTTCCGCCATGCTGAAATATTATTATACAGATCAAGCAAACAACTTCACATTTGTAATTTACTAATGTAAGAAATACAAATCACTTATACCGTAAGAACAGTTCAATCAGTTAATAGGTGTACAAATTACCCTACTCTTGTTTCTCGATCCACACAAGATGTATTCTCCTAGGTTCGCCGTCAGGTTAAATTCAACGCTGTATTAGTTGAAACCAATCGCGCACTTCAGGTAGTTCGTTCCTTCTTCTAAGGTAGGTTCTCTTCTTGGGATGCCTCAGTACAGTACTTCAACCCTTGGTTGGGTCCCTTCTGAGATGGAGTACATCAAATCGACGTCATGAGAACGACTCATACGTAACAGAGGCCAAAAGTATTAGCGAGCGGCTCTCATTTGTAGTAGAGCCCTGAGATAGTCTGACACGTCAACAAAACATTGGGCAATCCATGAAGTAATGAGGTATTTATTTGCTGTCTCGATTGTCTTTTACCAACGTTCTTTTTTCCCAGTTGTTAGCGCTCAGAACAAAACCTATTAACATTGAGGCTGAACTTGATTGTCTTATTGAAAAGTTCTTGCTCACCTGAAACAACGATCAGACTGGATTGCCCTTTAGCCAAACTCTTGCTCGCTCAAGACACGATCAAACTGGGCCGACTTTCAGCACACTCCTGCTCGCTCGAGATATCGATTTACTGACTTGAGGTTCAGCACACTCCTGACACGTTCGCCAGAGTAATGGACAAGAGGAGTCGTTAGGATGGTGTTTACAGTTGATGCTCGCCGGTTTGATGACAATCGCAGGCGCTGCAACCTGTTATGGCAAGTTGGTCTTCAACCTTTTCTTGACGCCAATTAAATTTTAATATCAAGTCTTGAAAAAGACTTACAGACAACCACCCCTGGCCGGGCTTTTGGTTGCTGTACTTTTCACAGTTAACTTATTGGCCATTTTTCCAACTGCGCTTTGTTATGTTCAATACTTGTTTAGAACCGTGCCGAAATTCTGTTTCTGGCGATCGACACAAACGGACCAAGGATCTTGAGCTACTTCGATGTATTATATAGTAGACATCGTTTTTAGACTCCGCGATCTTATTCAGTAGGCAGCATTTTGAGACTTCGCGTTGTTACTCAGTAGACAGCATTTTGAGACTTCGCATTGTACCAGGCTCGAATCCTGTGTCGTGGGCTCCAAAATTCGTAGTATAACAGTGTGAAGGACTAAGAAAGACTGTTGGTTTCATATAAATAAGGTTTATTTTACTTTGATGACAAGTTCTATCAACATGGCGTCCTTCCAGTTCCAGGCCCTGATCTTGACTGCCCCCTGACAACCAACTACGTCACGACTTGAGCATCTCTCTTCCCATTCTCCCCCGATGCTCAATCGTGCTGTAGCCTTTTCCCAGCTCCTACTCTACTTCTGTTACAATGCCCGTAGTGCTAGGTAAGATGTGGGATATACAACTGAGGGAGACATTATACCTGGCATATACCAGGTGCCCGTAGTGCCATCTTGTTCGTTCTTGAAACCAAGATAGTAACTGATTCAGTCCCGAAGGATACTTTTTTTTTTTTTTTTTGCATATCCTTTACAGGACATTGCTGTCAACACAAGCATCTTTCAGCTGTATGTTGATTTCTTGGCAAGATTACGCTCAGTAGTTTGCCATTGCTTTCTGAGCGGCCGGCTCACATACCCAGTAAGTTATCGATGCGATTCGAAACCACAGTTGATTCTTACCATCATCACGTTAACCCACGAGAGTATACGAGATTACGGAGAAAAGTCATAACTCTAAGCCACGAAGCCGGCCGAAGGATACTATATCGCCAAATATTACATCCCATTTGGAAGAAAGGACAATATATCGCCATACTAGGGTCACATTGCCAGCTTCGTGGCTTAGAGGTTAATTACTTTCTCCGTAATCTCGTATACTTCGTGGGTTAACGTGGTGACGGTAAGATTCAATTTCCAAGGAAGATAAAGGAGGATTGTGATATTGGAGGAACATCCAAGCTGCTTGGTTATGCAGACGATATAGATAATATAGGGGAAAATGAACAAAAGACATTGGAAATATTGACTCACTTAAAGGAAAAAGCCCAACTGATGGGGGTGGTTATCAACCAGATTAGACAGAATATATGGTAATTTCAAGAGAAGGAATTGCTAAAAACTCTGGCCACATACTAATAGATAATTATGACCATTAAAAGAACGGAAAACATACAAATACCTGGGTACAATCTTCAACTGCTTCAACATCATAAGGGAATAAATACAAACTAGAATCAATTCTGGAAATAAAGATATACTATGCACTACAACATCTACTAAAATCAAATGAGTTATCTCGTAACACCAAAATCACAATATACAAAACACTGATCAGACCAGTTGTGCTTTAAGGCTCTGAAACCTGGAGTACAACGAAAGTAGACGAAGCCTTGTCACAAACCTTTGAGAACAAAGTTTTAAGACGCACCTTTGGACCCATTAGGAATACACAAAGTGGAGAGTGGAAAAGAAGAAGTAACAAAGACATTTATGATCTGTTTATGTCCCCGCTAATCACTGGTATCATGAAGGCTAATAGACTGCAATGGCAGGGGCATATAGAAATAATGGAAGACAATAGGGAAAGAAAGCTCGCTTACGCTTAGGAAATAAATGACCGTAGACCCCGAGGTAGACCAAGAAACGGTGGAGAGATAATATATATATAGACCTACAAGCACTTTGGAAATCACCGACTGGCAAGAGAAGGTCAACCAGAGACACAAATGGAGACGGATTGTATCTGCAGCAAAGAACCTCAATGGCTCTGAACGCTGAAGAAGAAGATGATATACCATGATGCTATAACAGTGTGAAGGACTAAGAAAGACAGTTGGTTTCATATAAATAAGGTTTATTTTACTTTGATGACAAGTTCTATCAACATGGCGTCCTTCCAGTTCCAGGCCCTGATCTTGACCCCCCCTGACAACCCACTACGTCACGACTTGAGCATCTCTCTTCCCATTCTCCCCGATGCTCAATCGTGCTGTAGCCTTTTCCCAGCTATTACTCTACTTCTGTTACACCTCCCCATGTTAATTAAAGAATTTTTCTTGTAAAGGAAAAAATCTTTACTCCTAATCCCCCTACTCTATTCCCTCTTTTTCCTTACCTCTCGCAGTTCTTCTAATCTTCCCCAAACCAACTCCAACTTAAGTAAATATTCTATTCTTTAACTCTTTCCCCGTGCTATATAGTCTAACCACTATATAGTTATATATTTCTGGCTCGTTCTTGGCTCCTTATTGTTCCTGTAGAAAATATACATATCATAAGAACAGCTCGTAAAATCGTTATCATACCTTTGACCTTATAAATTCCTCACTCTTCCACAACACAGGATGGACAGAAACAATGTAGTTAGAAAAAGTAAAGAAACGGTGCGCACCGAGTGAGAAGTAAAAAGAATGAATAATCAACATGACCACATTTACACACAGTAATGAATAGTTAACACACTCATATTTACCTCCCTTGCCAATAAAAAAATTTTTTGTAAAACAATTTTGTTTAAATACATCTTACGAAATAGATCTTTGTTCTCTATAAATAAATTTGACATAAGTTTTCACAACACTTATATTGCTATCCACAATCTTGTCTATTTTTCCGATATCTCACGAGCCCATTGCCAATGTTCATATTCCATGAACACTTTTTTAAATATAATTCACGCTGGTTTTTCACAGCACCTATATCTTTCCCCCATACATCCCCTGACCTGCTTCTTTGTCCCGTTTTATATATATCTCTGCTTATATGCTGCCATTCACAGTCTTCCCCAACCTTATATCTTCATATAACGCTACTCCTATTTTACTAACAGTTCATATCTATAAGAACCTCTTCAAGCAACTTAATATTCACAAAGAGAATATTTCTCTATATTATCCCCCAGTAGTTTTATTAACTCTTTTCTGAACGAAAGGCCTTAAACAAAGCCCCATGTATTTGAAAATTAAACTTACTTAACTAAATTTATAACCTATTCATTAACAATGTAACTTAATATACAAACCACTCATTTAAACGAAATAAAAACCAAAACAAGACGTCATCTCCCCCAAATTATCCAAAGAAAACACATTTTAAACTGACATAACATGCATTTTATCAAATCAGAATAAAACATTCTATTTCTACCTATCACTATTGGTCTCTTTTACGGACCAATAGTTTGTACTCAAACTATTTGAACACAATAATCCTATTCTAAATCAATTAATCAATAACATTTTACAAGACCAAATCAAGAAGAAAAAAAAAACTTATTATATATGAGGCATTTCAACTCAGACTCAATAAAACAATCAAATAATAACCATCATTTTACAGTACCAACTCAAGCAAAAAAAAACATATTATATATGACTCATGACTCATAAAACTCAGAGGGAATAAAACAGGATTTTCAAAAAAACTCTCTAAAATTACTACGTACAGTGGCCCACCAACAGTGGCCTCTCATACGAACATATCTATTTATACAAGTCATTCCAGTATTTCTAATGACCGAGAAAACAAAACACTTCACTGTCACGTATGTTATATCTGTTAACTACAGAACTAATTCTTAACTTAGAACAATATCTGTTCTCTCTACACACCACAAAATCAATAATCAACACTGACCGTACTATTTATTCTCTCCCCTCATAACTTTCTATCTTTTCTATCTTAACTCCTAACACATCATAACATCCGGAATATCATCTTAAGTAAGCACTGTAAACTACAGGTTGACTCCTTTTATCTATTCGTAATGTGGCGACTATTCCAATGTCAACTCGATGTAGCAGCCATCATCTACTTATCAATTAACTTATGGCTCGGCCTGCCAATTATTTCCCTTGGACCAAAACATCACTATAACTTCCTAATTATTACCGTTAAACACGGCATTTCTAGCACCAATAAAAACTTGTCTATTTACTATAGAGTATATCCACTTTCTGTACTATCCATCTACGAAAACTCACGAAGTTGAAACCTAAAATCAACCAGCAATTCCACCACAGAGAGAAAAAAATATATATATACATGCCTCTCTCAAACCTACCTCTATATTAGTTATCTCCCTGCTTAACTACTCCTCAAGACCACTTTAAAAAAAAATATCCATAGAATCCTTTTCCATTTCCACCGTTTCGTATACTTCTTCAAGCATCACTTTCACTTCTAAATCCTGAAACTTATAACTTGCCATCTGCAGTATTCTCTATCTATCTATCTCCTACGTTTCCACTTCTTCAATAACTCCAAGTTTCTTTGAATAAGTGCTAACTCTACATCAATATCCTCTTCTTCGTACAACTTACTAGTTTCTTCCATACTACTAATTGATTCTGACTTTTCATCCATTTCTTCTTCTTCGTCTGTATGTGTCTCGTTAGCAGCCGCTAATCTCTTCTGTTCAATATCCCATCTAATTTGTCTATCATTATTTCTTAAGGACCTTTCTAGTAGAGGCATATCTTCCCCGCTTGTTGAATAATCTCTAATTCCTCCTCTGTCTTTTCACTTCTCTATCTCTTTGTTTATCCATTCTTCTTTCGTTGCTTGTCTAGTATTCTTAAATGGAGCACCTATTTCCTCTTCCATACTATCATAATGAGTTTCATTCACATTTTCTTCTTCTATCGTTTTCGGTATCGTCTGTTCTTGAGTATCTTCGTAAGCTGGAGTTGCTAGTAACTGATTTTGTGCTGGATCTTTTCTAAAGCTTGGGGTTACTGTAGCTCCTCTGACGACTTGTTCATCTAAATATCTAGTGTCTGAATAATAATTATTATTATAATTATTATTTTCCATCTCATCCTCATCTCTTCTTAAGTGTTCAACGTGTGCCCTTGCCACATGTCCTGTGACTTGGTTCTTGATACTATACGATACATTACCTAGTTTTCAAAACGTAATAACCTGGGATCCAACGAGCATCAAACTTAGAGTTTCTTCTATGCTTCTTGTAATAAACTCTATCCCCTACTTTAAACTCCTGTAATTTTGTATTTACATTTTTGTACTTTTTCTGTCTTTCCCTAGCTTTAATTATATTATTCTTTAAACTTACGTGTGCTTTATGCATTTCTTGTATTATTGTCTCTTGAAAGTCTTCCCCCATATATTTCCGTCTTGGTTTTAATAGATTATCTATAGGTAGTATTGGTTCTCTCCCGTGTATTAAATAGAATGGTGAAAACCCCGTGCTCTCATTTTGATTTGTGCGAATAGCGCTAAGGGCAGGTCCTGAGAATAGATCCCAATCTTTTTCATGTTCATCGACGATCTTTGCTATGATATCATACAATGTCCTATGTTGACGTTCGTTCCTAGCATTTGAAGAAGGTCTATAGTATGAGGTCTTTATATGTTTTATATTCAAATCTTTTAATAACTTTTCGAATTTTTTATTTACAAACTCTCTACCATTATCCGTAAGTATAGTTTGTGGGCAACTAAATCTTGGTACGAACTCTTGTAAAAAAATATTAATGACAGTATCTGCACTCTTATCTGGGATTGCAAAAACTTCTGGCCAAAGACTGTAGACATCTACTATATGAATTAAATACACGTTTCCTGACAATGTTCTAGGGTGAGGACCCGATATATCTAAACTAATCTTTTGCATTGGGAACTGAGGAATATCTGTATCTTGTAAGGGACACTTAATTGTTTTCATATTCCTTAACCTGCATTTTTCACACGTATCTACATATTTGCAAGCAGACTTAAACAAGTTTGGCCAATAATATTTGCTCGTAAGTGCTTTCACCAATTTATCACGACCAAGATGTCCATTCTCATTGTGATATGCTTTTAAAAGTTCGTTTTCCAAATGTTTTGGAATATATTTCCTTAGCTGTTCGTTCCTTTCACACATATAGTATAACTGTCCATCCTCTTGTAAAACCAAATAATTGTTCTTATATTTGTTATCCTCCGTTTCTCTTAATTTTTGTTTTATTTGTAAGACTTTTGGATCCAATTCTTGTTCTTCTTTCATATTAAATTGTGCTAAATGTGGGTCTTCTGGTCTATGTTCAGACTCTTGATCCGATGGTAAACTCTCAAATTCTTCTCTATTTATTATGGCAGAATCTAAAATATTTACTTGCCAGTTTCGGTCGTCTATCTCTGGTTCAGCTTCATCTTCTGTGTCTCCTGATGACTGTGGGTACGGGATCCTAGACAATAAATCAGCGCATGTGTTAATCCTACCTGGAATGTATTCAATTTTCGTGTTGTACCCCTGTAGATTCAATGCCCAGGTCTGTATTTTCCTGTTCTGCACTGGAGCTTCTAAAAAAGACTTTAAAGGCATATGGTCAGTTCTAATAACAAAATTTGCGTTATGTAAGTAGTAATTTAGTTTCTGAAGAGCATAATGAATAGCATATGCTTCTTTTTCAATAGTCGTCCATTTTCGTTGCGATTTGCTAAGTTTATGAGATAAGAAGTAAATTGGCCTTTCATTTTTAACCCCTGGTATTCCAGACTCTTTTCCTTCATATGGTTGAACCAAACATGCTCCTATTGCATTGTCCGAAGCATCTGTGTACAGTATTAACTGTTTATTCAAGTCTGGATGCGTCAATAGTGGTACCAGTGTTAAGCTGTTTTTTAAATACTCGAACGCTTTTTGACACTCATCATCCCACTTAAATCTAGCGTATTTGCCTGTTAAATTTGTAATAGGTTCTGCTATCTTTGAAAACGCTGGGACAAACCGCCTATAATACGCACAAGTTCCTATAAATGCACGCACTTCCCTTACGTTAGTTGGAGGAGGTAATTCTTTAATAACCTTTATCTTTTCCTGGTCTGGTTTAATTCCGTCTCTATTTATAATATAACCCAAATATTTTGTTTCTGTCTATAAAAACTGGCACTTACTAAGCTTCAATTTAACGTCATGTACTCTTAATCTATCGAATACTAATCTAATATGTTTTAAATGATCATTCACATCTCCTTTCGTAAAAATCAGAATATCGTCTATATAGGCTAATGCAAACCTTTGCATACCTTCTAATACTTCATTTATTAAGAGCATGTAGTGAGACGGCGCAGTTTTGACACCAAAAGGCATTCGTAAGAATTCGTAAGAACCCATATGAGTACAGAAAGCACTCTTCTTTTGCGCGTCCCTCGACATAGGTATACACCAGAATCCTGATCTTGCGTCTAACGTCGTGAAGAATGTAGAACCATTAAGCAACCCCAAAATATCATCAATTACTGGTAGTGGGTACGCTACATTCTTAGTGATTTTGTTCAACGCCCTGTAGCCGCAGCAGAAGCGACTCGAACCATCAGGTTTGGCTACGATGACGACCGGAGATGACCATTCTGACTTCGATCTTGTTATTATTCCTGCTTTCAACATATCTTCTATTGCCTTTTCTACAATTTCTCTATTTCTCAATGGAGTTCTATATGGTTTTAAACTAATTGGTGGATGGTCTCCCGTATCTATTTCCATTGTAACTGTTTGTGTCTTTCCCAATTCCAAATCATTAATTGCAAATACATCTTGATTTTGCCTTATAAGTTGTTCTAATACTTCCTTATTTTCTGGCTGAGCTTTTAACTGTGCCAACAATTCTTGTTCCCTTGTCATTTTGTCTAGTGAATGTATTTGGGCTGTATTTCTTCTGGATGGATGGATCAATTCATCCATTTGTACGTTCCCTCTTCTTCCGCGTCCGCGTCTGTTATTAACTCTTTCACTAGAAGTTTCTGAATAACTTGTTCCCGACCTTTCTACTCTATCCGTTGCCAATATGTCACTAATGTTATGATCTAGTTTGGCTATCACACATCCTCTGTACAATTTGATTTCTCTACCTGTGTTGTTGATAATCATCACCGGAAAGGTTAAGTGTTTATCCAACGCTATTATTCCATCCTGAACTTCCAAACCAGGCTCATCAATCACTTCCTCTTGCAACTCAGTGATTCTGACTGTGTCTCCTTCCACATAATATGGGTTTCTCTTCAGCTTTGCTTGTATCAAATTCACCGACTGTGGTTTTAACGTCGTGGACATTTTAACTCTAACTAGTGTTGATATATGTATGTCTTCTTCCATATCTACATAGACGTCTCTGAATTTTAATTTATGTAAATCAAAGAAAAGTCTTACTCCATTTTTTATTAAAAAATCTCTTCCTATCAGCATGTTTCTATTTAAATCTTTTACTACATGAAAAATATGTCTTACGTTTATCCCTCCTAATTTAAAATTGATCATTGTTTGTCCAATTAATTGTAAATTCTGTCCTGTAACAGAGTGAAGATTATTATGACTCTTAAATATTCTACAATTTCTCATTATTTTATATAAAAAACTTTCTTTAATTACACTAACCTGAGCTCCTGAATCAATTAATGTACGAACTCTATATTTTCCTATTTCTATTATGCACGAACTATTATCTGTTGTCTTCACTGTAAACTGTTTGACTTCATCTACTTGTGAGCATTCTCTATTCGTCCCCCTATGTCTATTATTAACATACCCTTTAAACCTTGGGACCTTATTATTTTCCCTCCTATCATAGGTCCTTTCTAATAGGTAGGGCGCCGGTTTTCCTGCGTTCTTGTACCTGTAAAATTCCTGTGTCTACCTTCAACATTCCTACTCACCCTGTTATTGTCATGTCTACCCTGTGTATTCGACTGGACACGCCTGTTATTACAAAAACAAGAAACATGTCCGCGTTGACCACAAACCCAACAGACAATATTTGTGTTATTTGTGTTGCCTACTGTCTCACTTGTAGGGTATCTCATATTTCTTCTTTCATCATAATCACTTCTATTTCTACCTTGTAACGTCTGTAAACCTCCTCTCCTATTCTATCCGAACCTTGTTTGTCCTATTTCCATAGGCTCCTCAATCCTGTCTTCTCGACTTGTTCCTATTTCTCGTCCTGTTCTCAATCTGAATCTACGTCTCAAATTTTCTTCTTGTACCGCGATATCTACCGCTTGTGATAACCTCTCAGGGTTTTCCCTCATCAGCTTAAATTTCAAACCATCGGATTTTATGCCATCTACAAAAATCCCTACTAACATCCTCTCCACCTCCTCTCCTCGTACATTCTGTCCTAAGAATGCCTCTTCAGCCAGGTTAATCAACCTATCGCTGAACAATTGTACCGTCTCTCCGTTGTTTTGTTTAGCCTGTCTCAACACCGAAAAGGCATGTTGTGGATCCGTTATTTCCGCGTACTTTCGTGCTAGGTCCTCTTTAAATTGTTCCCATGTCTCATCTACTCTAGCCTCTAACTTTCTTCTTATATGATCCGAAACCGGTTCTGTTGCCGCCTGATAAGCCAGTCTCATTTTTTCTTCCTCCGTTGCCGAGACCAAATACGCATATTTTTCTATGGAAGTAATCCACTTCTTAAACTCTCTGGCCTGTCCACTAAACTTAACAATTTCAGTTGCCATTCCCTGTTGTTTAATAACCGTATTAAGTCTACCTACTGCTGTTCCTACCCCCGTCAAAACTTGTGCTAAGGTGTCTTGTTCCGCCATGCTGAAATATTATTATACAGATCAAGCAAACAACTTCACATTTGTAATTTACTAATGTAAGAAATACAAATCACTTATACCGTAAGAACAGTTCAATCAGTTAATAGGTGTACAAATTACCCTACTCTTGTTTCTCGATCCACATAAGATGTATTCTCCTAGGTTCGCCGTCAGGTTAAATTCAACGCTGTATTAGTTGAAACCAATCGCGCACTTCAGGTAGTTCGTTCCTTCTTCTAAGGTAGGTTCTCTTCTTGGGATGCCTCAGTACAGTACTTCAACCCTTGGTTGGGTCCCTTCTGAGATGGAGTACATCAAATCGACGTCTTGAGAACGACTCATACGTAACAGAGGCCAAAAGTATTAGCGAGCGGCTCTCATTTGTAGTAGAGCCCTGAGATAGTCTGACACGTCAACAAAACATTGGGCAATCCATGAAGTAATGAGGTATTTATCTGCTGTCTCAATTGTCTTTTACCAACGTTCTTTTTTCCCAGTTGTTAGCGCTCAGAACAAAACCTATTAACATTGAGGCTGAACTTGATTGTCTTATTGAAAAGTTCTTGCTCACCTGAAACAACGATCAGACTGGATTGCCCTTTAGCCAAACTCTTGCTCGCTCAAGACACGATCAAACTGGGCCGACTTTCAGCACACTCCTGCTCGCTCGAGATATCGATTTACTGACTTGAGGTTCAGCACACTCCTGACACGTTCGCCAGAGTAATGGACAAGAGGAGTCGTTAGGATGGTGTTTACAGTTGATGCTCGCCGGTTTGATGACAATCGCAGGCGCTGCAACCTGTTATGGCAAGTTGGTCTTCAACCTTTTCTTGACGCCAATTAAATTTTAATATCAAGTCTTGAAAAAGACTTACAGACAACCACCCCTGGCCGGGCTTTTGGTTGCTGTACTTTTCACAGTTAACTTATTTGCCATTTTTCCAACTGCGCTTTGTTATGTTCAATACTTGTTTAGAACCGTGCCGAAATTCTGTTTCTGGCGATCGACACAAACGGATCAAGGATCTTGAGCTAATTCGATGTATTATATAGTAGACATCATTTTTAGACTCCGCGATCTTATTCAGTAGGCAGCATTTTGAGACTTCGCGTTGTTACTCAGTAGACAGCATTTTGAGACTTCGCATTGTACCAGGCTCGAATCCTGTGTCGTGGGCTCCAAAATTCGTAGTATAACAGTGTGAAAGACTAAGAAAGACTGTTGGTTTCATATAAATAAGGTTTATTTTACTTTGATGACAAGTTCTATCAACATGGCGTCCTTCCAGTTCCAGGCCCTGATCTTGACTGCCCCCTGACAACCAACTACGTCACGACTTGAGCATCTCTCTTCCCATTCTCCCCCGATGCTCAATCGTGCTGTAGCCTTTTCCCAGCTCCTACTCTACTTCTGTTACAATGCCCGTAGTGCTAGGTAAGATGTGGGATATACAACTGAGGGAGACATTATACCTGGCATATACCAGAGTGCCCGTAGTGCCATCTTGTTCGTTCTTGAAACCAAGATAGTAACTGATTCAGTCCCGAAGGATACTTCTTTTTTTTTTTTTTTTTTTTTTTTGCATATCCTTTACAGGACATTGCTGTCAACACCAGCATCTTTCAGCTGTATGTTGATTTCTTGGCAAGATTACGCTCAGTAGTTTGCCATTGCTTTCTGAGCGGCCGGCTCACATACCCAGTAAGTTATCGATGCGATTCGAACCACAGTTGATTCTTACCATCATCACGTTAACCCACGAGAGTATACGAGATTACGGAGAAAAGTCATAACCTCTAAGCCACGAAGCCGGCCGAAGGATACTATATCGCCAAATATTACATCCCATTTGGAAGAAAGGACAATATATCGCCATACTAGGGTCACATTGCCAGCTTCGTGGCTTAGAGGTTAATTACTTTTCTCCGTAATCTCGTATACTCTCGTGGGTTAACGTGGTGACGGTAAGAATCAGCAGTGGTTCGAATTGCATCAATAACTTACGGGGTATGTGAGCCGGCCGCTCAGAAAGCAATGGCAACCTACTGAGCGTAATCTTGCCAAGAAATCAACATACAGCTGAAAGATGCTGGTGTTGACAGATATGTCCTGTAAAGGATATGCCCCCCCCCCCCCCCAAAAAAAAAAAAGGGTCACATTATTATGCGTTTTGTTTCCTGGCATCTTCCGCAATGTTAATGCTCAGTGAACGGAACTTTACATTATAATACGCGTTCAAGTGATTGCGTACCATGCTTGATCCAACCTGTCATGGTCTTAAATTATATGAACATTTGGCTCGCTCTCTCAGAACAGTGGATGAAACAATCATACACTCTTAATGATTGAACTCTCACACACGGCCACGTGAAGCAAACCTTTTATTCACGTGAAGTATTTACATTAAGTACATTCGTGAATAGTGGCGCACTTAACTCTGTGCACCGCGTACATTATCACAACACGAAGTATATACATTACATATCTTATATTAATACAACATGTCTCCCTCTCTCTCTCTCTCTCTCTCTCTCTCTCTCTGTCGCAGCTTGAACACACTCCACTATACTAGTCAGCCACGCTATCTCACAACAGTCAGAGAATAAAAGCACAACTCTCTCTGTCCGTCCTGTCTCTCTGTCCTGAACCCGTCTGATGGACACAGGTACTCTTGGTCAGACCTTGCCTTCTCACCACTTGTGCGTCCCGTGTATCACGAGGACCATTGGGCCTCAATTGAGACGTGACTAGCCTGCACTCGGTGACACCTTGCTACCGAGCTGTTTACTGTCGTAATTAGTCTTTCACCTACAGGCTATTGAGATCCTGACACATTCCTACATTTTGTTTGTCACAGAATCATTTAAGAAGACCATGTTGACGTGTATGTGTTTATGTAATTGCGGCTTCTGTATGTGTATATTCAGGATTGTGACTGTCATGTATATGTATATACAGGATTGTGACTGTCATGCATGTGTTCATAGCAATGTGACTGTTAATGTGTAGTTGCAGGAATGTGACACTTAAATATGTGTTTATAGGAATGTCACTGTCAAAAATGTTGTTATAGAAATGTGACTGTTATACATGTTTTTAAAGGAATGTGACTGTTATATTTGTGTTTGCAGGAATGTGACTGCTACGGCGTCTACATTGATTGCGGCAATAAACACTTCACTTCTCTTCCACCCTCACTTGGGACAGAACAATCAAATTTCACATCTCTCAGTTTGGATGTGAGTATTATATTTCACGTCTCACAAGTTAGAGGTAATTATCACATGCTAAATCTCTCAATTTGGATGTAAGTATCATGTTTCACATATTTCAGTTTAAATGTATGTAACAATTTTCACATTTCACAATATGTATCAATAGTTACTAGGGAAGCACTTTACAACACAGTCTTCCTACCAACTCTATGCTACCAATGCCAAGCCTGGACAATGAGAGAAAAATAGAAAAGAAAAATCACAACAGAAATGAAATTCCTGAGAATAATACTCAATGTATCAAGAAGAGATAAGATAAGAAATGAAGAAATCATGATTAAAGTGGGGAATACAGCGGCGCTAGATTTTATTAGAAGGCAGCAAGTCAACGGATTTGGCCATGCAGCTAGGTCACCAACTAAAAATATAACACAACAAGCAGTGATGTACAGACCAGATGGAAGCAGAGGAATAGGCTGACCACAAACAATCGACGGGGAAAATAGCAGAGCCCATAGGAATCTCCATATATGAAGTCCATAAGCAGGCACTCTCCCGCTATGTATACTTCACCTTGACACCGCAAGGTACAAGAGGAACATGATGAGATTATATATATATATGTACATATAAAATCATTAAGTACCATGCCGGCTGGCGTAGGCGTTCATGACTCTCCACAGATCTCGGACTTTGGTTTTCTGGATCAACTCTGTTGGCGATATTCCTCCATGTCTCAATCCATCCAGCATCATTTGCCTTGGTCTGCCTCTACCTCTCTTCCCCTCGATCTTTCCAGTCAGTCACGATGTTATCCAATGCCTCTCTTCTCTTCACATGACCGAAGAAAGTTGTTTGCCTCTTTCTTATTGTTTTGTACATAATGTACATAATGTCTTGTTTCACTGGCCTCTTTCAGGCAGACATTGTTAGTTACTTTTGCAGTCCAAGGAATTCGCAGCATTCGTCTCAGGAAACACATTTCTGTTGCTTCCAAGCTCTTCCTAGTCTGTTCATTTACATTCCAAGATTCACAGCCATACAGCAAAACAGATTTCATATAGCACTTCAGCACTCTCTTTCTTGCATTCAATGATAGTGATATAGTGATTTATTGCATAAGATATTCTTTATTTTCTGAAATGCAGTTTTGCTTGACGTATTATGCTCTTAATCTCTGTTGTGCATCTTCCATCTGATGTTATAAATGGCATTAGATACTTAAAACTATCCACTTTGTGAATAATTGTCCCTTCTTTCTCTATTTCACATTTTTGTGTCACATTTTTCGTTGATATCACCATTGTTACTATTTTCTTGATATTCAAGGAGAGTCCATTCTTTGCACTCTCTGTTACTGTAATGTCCAACAATTATTGTAGATCTTTTGTATTATCCGTCATCAATGCTGTGTCATCTGCATAGCGTATATTGTTTATAGTATAACCTCCGAATACTATTCCTGGCTTCTCTTTGATCTCTTTCATTATTATTTCGCTATAGGGATAGAAAAGATCCGGTGACAAAACGAATCCCTTTCGTATTCCCAGCATTATTTATTCATAATTTCCTTCTTTATTTAACATTTTAATTGCTGCTATGTGTTTCCATTAAATAGTTTTTTTTTTATTATTGTAAGATTTTTCCATCAATGTTAATAGTTAATATCTTCCAACATTTGCTTTTCATTTCATCATGTTTTACTATGTGTCTTTCTGTATTTCTATTGACCTTTCTATTAGTATCCGTAATGTATATATTGCATTATTTATACCCTCTCCTTCCAAAAATCCATACTGTTCTTCTCCAATTTCCATTATTTTCCTTCTTGTTCTTCTCATTATAATTCTTACTAGAAGCTTAGTGAGGCGGTTTATGAGGTTAATCGTACGAAATTCTTCGCATTCAATTGCTACTGATCATTTTGGTATGGCTATAAATACAGATTTCAGCATATCGCTTGGTAGATATCCACTGCTGTAAATTTCTTTTAACATTGTATTTACCTTCACTCAACACTACATCCTCCATTTTTCCCTTTTCCACTTTTGCATTAAAATCTTCTAGTATTATTTTTATGTCTTTGTAATTTAATTTGAGACATCGCCATGTCCATGCCATCATTAACATGGTGCATTTTTCATCACTACAGCTTGTTGTTGGTGTGTATACTTGTACTATAGTTTTATATATATTTATATATGGCCGGTCTCTCTGGCCGAGGGGTTACAACACTTTCTCCGTAATCCCGTTTATCACGCAGAGTCTCGTAGCAGGGCCAGAGCTGGGAGCGGTTCGACCCCCGCTGGTGACTTGCTGGATAACTGAGCCGGCCGCTCAGAAAGCAATGGCAAACTACTGAGCGTAATCTTGCCAAGAAATCAACATACAGCTAAAAGATGCTGATGGTGACAGCGATGTCCTGTAAAGGATATGCAAAACATATATATATATACATATTGGTTTTCCTTTAAATTTTACCATAATTACTATATCTGAAATACACCAGTAACCATGGTGTGATTTGGTTGTTTGTTTATCAAATATTAGCGCTACTAATGTTCTGTTTGTATCCCGTCCAGAATATATTAGTGTGTGTTTGGCGCGTATAATTTTGCCCGATCCCCACCAGAATATATTAGTGTGTGTTTGGCGCGTATAATTTTGCCCGATCCCTACCAGAATATATTAGTGTGTGTTTGGCGCGTATAATTTTGCCCGATCCCTTCCATCTCATCTCACTTTTGCCTGGGATATTCATTTTAATGCTTTCCATTTCACTTATAACATTATGAAACTTTCCAAGCTCATTTAACTTTCTAACATTTCATGTACATGTTTTAAATGTATTTGTTTTAATTAAGATGTTGCCTTCAGTCTCTAGATGACGGTTTGTTGGCACTTGTAGCACGTGATTATCGCTCCTGAACGACAATGTCATAAGACAGCCATTGGCGTCGTTTACTACCATTAAAATGTGTTTTGTCATGCAGTCTTGGGAAGCTAATGTGGTGGTTTCTCCTTGAATTCCACATCTAATTGGTGTTATATTACCTCAGCCTTTGACAGTCATTTCTGTCTGTCAGCACAAGTAAGTTCCCTGCCCTGCTCAGCTGCACAGTTGTCCATTTATCTCGGTGGATGCACGGTGGTTGTTTGAATCTGGTTGTAGTATAATGTGACTTTGTCTTGCAGTGTATACACGAATGTATAGAGCATCTTCATCTGATTATACCCAACATCAAGGTCACGCATGCCATTGCTGTCTGTGATGATTTTTCTCAGGCAGATATGTTACCTTGTTGTGTGTGGGAGTGTGTGTGTGTGTGTGTGTGTGTGTGTGAGTGTGTGTGTGTGGTTGTATAAATGTGTATGCGTATGCTTACAGGCTGTGTAGACTAAAATAACATTTCTCACACACACTGATACAGACTCCCACACACACTGATACAGACTCCCACACACTGATACAGACTCACACACACACTGATACAGACTCCCACACACTGATACAGACTCCCACACACACTGATACAGACTCCCACACACTGATACAGACTCCCATACACACTGATACAGACTCCCACACACTGATACAGACTCCCACACACACTGATACATACTCCCACTGTCACAGCCTCACATTATCCACATTATCCGGTAAACCAACATTAGTTAATAGATATTAGCCAAGGGCTACAACTCCCGCCCAAGGGAAAGAAGTAAGACCCTCGAAGGCCAGAGTAATCCAGAACCTTCCCGAAGGACTGGTCAGTGAGTCCACTGTCCCGTGGACACTGATGTGGCCCGCCTATTGCGGGGTCCATGAGGAACTCGAACAGAGTTACCACCATGTCGGATTGCGCCCAAAAAGCCTGTCAGCGTGTTGGATGTCTAGGTATCTGAGCTCGGGCTCACACAGGCAACAATAACTCCGTTAAATATAATATCTAACATTTATTGTATTTCAATATACAGTGCGTTGGCGCAGTGGGGTTAACAAGCCCGCACTGAGTTGCATATCACAGAGGTTTAACATCATCACACAGTTTAACATCATCAAACATTCTAAGCAAACTATCTAGCATATGTCTATGAACCCCAAATACACATGGGTCTAAACTATTGAGTCCCTCTAAAAGGGGGCCCCCGGGGCCCCTGTTGGCCTCTTCGGGAAAGTCCCG
>JACEFZ010006426.1:0-27107 GCA_014155875.1 Cepaea nemoralis | reverse complement strand
GCCCTTTGATGACGTAAAAATTCAAACCACGGCTCTGGGAGGCCCTTTGATGACGTTAAAATTCAAACCACGGCTCTGAGAAGCCCTTTGATGCCGTAAAAATTCAAACCACGGCTCTGGAAAGCCCTTTGATGACGTAAAAATTCAAACCACTTCTCTGGGAGGCCCTTTGATGACGTTAAAATTCAAACCACGGCTCTGAGAAGCCCTTTTGATGACGTAAAAATTCAAACCACGGCTCTGAGAAGCCCTTTTGATGACGTAAAAGTTCTATAATTTTATATGATTGAGAAATTATTTGCTCAGGGTTATCACAGCCTTCGAGCCTCTTTATTTGCTGATTATTGAACTGATTACAGAATTTTACTGGACATCCTTTCACTGGAACAACAACAAGCGTCTCCCGACCTTGATAAACTGATTTGAGAAAACGTTAAATACCTTCTGGTTTAGGCATTCTTTGAAGATTTCTTAGTACTTCGCGTGGTAGCCAATTCAGTATCCTGGTCACGGCACCATTTCGCATCCTATACCAGTGTATAAGAACACGAAGGCATGTTGTTTTCTTGTTGATATAACGTTTATTTGGGTAAGATGACAAAGCTTCGATGTTCTCCTCCACTCAAGACTAAGGCCGGATCTCCACTCCCCTTGCCAACCCAATACGTCACGATTGAGCATCTCTCACCCTTTCACTCTCGATGCTCAATCGTGCTGTATCTATTTCCCACTAGATTCTAATAATACCCCAGAACTCCCTTACTGTTACATTACCTGCTTGTAGCGAGCCAACGGCAATAAAATGTACCAGTTATTTTCCTCGCACACGACTTGCAAGTTTACTTGTTTGGTGTGGGAGAAGTATCCGATAGTGCCTGTCAGTTGAGTTGTTGACAGGCAAGGATAATTGTGGTGTCAGAAGTGGTGCTTGAACGAAAGTTCAAGCTAATCCACTCAGCCACGGCTCTGGACTAGGAGCTAATTTTTGTCAGTGACGGTAATCTGTGCAGACGAGAGCAATTTGCGGGCTAGAAATGTGCCTATCGTGACGAAATAGAGTGTTGAATTGTGCTTATGAAATGGTTATTTAGTTAAATCATGTATTCTTCAAAGCTGTAAGTAGTAATATTCTTATTTTCTCATATTTATTTATGTATTTACCAATTTATTTATGAATAAGCACCAAACATGATTCATGGCGGAGCGATACACAGCCAGCCGACAATATCGATTTTTGAAAACTAAAAATAGCGCTGCGCCTCTGACGTAGAATGATTGACAAACAGTCGTCCTAGGTCATTTGCATACAGCAATCGAGTGTTTACAAAATCGCCAAGCGGCTGATCGCCTGAATCTGTGCTTTATATTATTTATTATTTGTTTATTCGAGTTATGAAATGAATATATTTATTTATTTAAACATTATGATGTCATTTTTATTTAGTTAAAAACAGTTATTCATATTTTTGGTCCTACTTTCTCGTTGTTTACCGTCATGATGGAACTATTTTTGGCCAAGCAGATCAGACTTGGCTGCACAACACTTACAGAAATTAACTAGGTTAGTAACAAAAGGCAAATACTGTTAGAACGAAGACAGGACATTGACATTAAATTTAATTAATACATATTCTAGTTGTTCGTGAGTCTGTCATTGTCAAAGTCATTGTCCTTAGTTGTCGGGTAAATCATATCGTGCAGTAGTAGTAAGTACTGCTGCCCTGCATATCAGAAGGCGAACAACAGCTGAGTACGTATACCGGTGTGCCAAATAAAGTGTCCTCATTACGAAACGTGCCTCTATCCCAAAGTACCAAACAAGGTGACCTGTGTCAACGGAGTTCCGTTCCCTGATTCTCGGGAACATTAAGTTGAGTATACCTATATTTTTGGCATGCATTGTGATTAATAGTGCATCTCTTTTTCAGCTTGTGATACACTAGCATATTTTTGTGCTCTGATTTTCCAACATAGAAATTTTGTTCAGCATAAAAACTGAAAATACAATTCATAGTCCTCAACGAGGAACAAATATAGAACATCATAGATAAATATTTGAATAAACAAATCATTGGAAGTCAACGCTAGCTAATTACTAAACAACATGGCTACTTTAGCTGACTTCATAAAAGCAGGTAAAGATTTACAATATACAGGTAAAGAGCTAGAATAATACGCTGATAAGAGATTTAAAGAAATAAAGGATGCTGAGAGAGACGAACGTGCACGAGATAGACAACAACAAAAGGAAAAAGAAGAACGAGATAGACAACAACAAAAGGAAAAAGAAGAACGAGATAGACAACAACAAAAGGGAAAAGAAGAACGAGATAGACAACATCAAAAGGAGATGGCACAACTAGCTGAAATAACAAAACAGAAACAGCTAGAAGATGACAAACAGATTAAACAACAACAGTTAGAACATGATAAGGAAATTAAACAGAAAGAACTAGAATTAAAACAAAAGGAATTAGATCTAAAGGAAAAGCAAATACAAGTTGAATCAGAGACACAGTTAAAAATGAAAGGCATGGATGTAGACTCACACGCAGAAATCTCTGCCACTAAATTAAGAAGTCAACAAGAGGAAAATAAGTTCAATAAATACAAAAATATTATCAAACCATATTGTAAAGAAGACTCCATATCAGCCTGGACTGAGAATGTAGAGTATCAATTTAAGTATCACCAAGTTCCATTAGAGATGTGGGCTCCGATTTTTATGAAGAATCTGAGTGGTGAGCCCCTTAAAGTGATAGAATCTATACCAACTGAGCTGAGATCTAACTATCAATACATCCATGATAGGATTATGCAGCACTTTTTACTTGATGCCCCTGGGTATCAGGTTCAGTTCTCAAATTTAAAACCTAAACCTACTGAGACTTTCATTGACTACGTCTCAAATGTTCAAAGTGTTCTAAATAAGTGGCTTAAAGCAGCTAACATAGGTAAAGACTTTGATAGATTAAAAAACTTAATAGCTATGGATAAGGTTATATCCACTATACCTTCTCCTTTTGCTAAATTTTTGCAGCAGTCAGACATTGAGAACATCGAGCAGTTTGAGAAAAAAGGCTCAGCATATTTTTCTTCTAACAGAGATATTTTTAAGACTTCAAATGACTCTGAAATAGTTTCCTTTGTGAAAGACCAACCAAAAAACTATCAGAGTAACGGAAGACCTTTTCAGAAATATGACAAGAAAGACAGAAAAGTGTCAAAATGTATTTATTGTCAACATATGCACGACACTTATTCTATGTGCGACAAATCGCCGAATTATCCGGCGCATCTTGAAAATGTTATCAAGAAGCAGCAAAATAAAAGATCGGCATACAGGCGTGCAATCAAATGTTTTTTTTTGCTCCAGCTATGGCCATTATTCTAATAAGTGCCTTGGCCGCCAACGTATGAAAGCTAACAATGCTATCTTGATTGATACCTCGTCAGATGGTGGTAGTGAGGATGAGTGTGAGATTGAAAGTGAGGGTGAGGTTGACTTACCTTTCAAAGAGTCTGAAGATGTCTGTTGTGTGAACGATGTGTTAAGCTTTGACAATTGTGACCAATGTCAGCAATTTCATGCAAACGGAAGACTAAAATGTGGACATACAGTACCATGCTCAACTGAGAGTGTAAATGCAGCATTAGCCTCCAGAGGCAAGTTAGTGTTCCACAATGCAATGGTCAACGACAGACCATGCCAATATTTGCTGGACAGCGGCAGTACCCTTATTGGTCTTCGGAAAGAACTAGTGAGTCCGGGTGATTACACAGGTGACACTGTCAAATGCCGAACCTTTTCGGGTAACATTGAGATTTACCCTTTGGCAAAAGCCCGTATTAATACTCCTTTTCTTTCGGGTACCTTTACTTGTGCAATACTTGACAACCCTTGTACTGATTTGATTTTGGGTTCCTTACCCCAACTGAAACAATGTACTAGTGATGAAATAGCGGCATGGGAAAGATTAAATGCAGCTAATGTAACTACTAGAGTAGACACTGTAAAACATCAAGACACACTACAAGATGAAAGACTACGGTTGCTTTCTCCATCTGGCACAGATGATACCAACGGACAGAAAATTATAGAACAGCAGAAAGCTGATCCTAGTGTGTCTCCATATTTAAAATTAATGAAAGAAAGATCTAAAGTGACCAAAAATGCCTCAGGGTTCCTTAAACCTAATAATGGCTTTCTTACGAGATATTGTACATCTGAGAACCATGAGAATCTGCAAACGGTGCGACCTGTACAACACCGCTTAACTGTGCAAACACCGGCACAGGAGTCACCGCTTGCAGGTCACCTGGCATACGACAAAGCCAGGACTAGATCCCAGGCTCAATTTCATTGGCCAGAGTTTTGGAATGATATAAAATCATTTTGTCGTAATGTATTTTCTTGTAATGTCTGTCTACAATTAGTACATAAGTTTAAGAGTAGACACCCTACAGCTGAAGTACTACCTTCTACTCTGGCTTCTAGACCTGTGAGAGGGAGGGTCAAATTTACCAATACACAAACAAGGGTGCTTGAACAATCTATGGTAAACCAAATCAAAACATGCGTCGGTTACGTCCAGACAAGCAAAATGGCAAGGACCATTCAAGGTGGTACGTGAGATTTCAAATGGTGACTATGGAATATCGATAAACAGACACTTAAAGATATTCCATGTCAACATGTTGAAACTTTACTTTTCACGACAAGAGACAGGAGTAGAGACAGACGAACACATTGCACCCACACCTAATAATAAGACGACAGACATACATAGCGCAACTACACTAGTTAGCGGGACTAGCAAATCCGACAAGATGCATACATTTAGTGAGCTTACAGAATACGCATGATATATGTTTCCATACTGATGACTGGACGACACACCGACTGAAACTAAGACATGTCTTTGACAGAGTGCGACTCTTCGGTCTCACTGTCAAACCGAGCAAGGTGAAATAGGCCTCAAAGAAATTCAACTTTTGAGTCATGTCATTTCTCAAGATTAACTAAAGACTGACCAGAAAATTAATACTAAAATTATGAATCTGACCAGGTCTACTAGAAAGAAGAAGGTCAGAAGCCTTTTGGGATTAGTAAATTACTCAGAAATTACAATTCTATATTCCAATGGTTTAAAAGCATCTGTAAAATTGGATGTGAAAGATGCATTATTAATTTCTACATTGTCAAAAATGAAAATCCTTTTTTGTAAATATTCCAATCCTCCGCTTGCCTAATCCTAGGCTCGTTTATTATTCTAGGACAGATGCCAGCAGTACTAGGCCAATTTTTTTGGAGGCATCTGCCACCCGAGTTGCTACGTGAGCCGTAAGATCACACCTGATGAGTCCAGAGATTCCATATCACAGTTGCAACCCTAAGCGTCATCTATGCGGTGAGAAAGCTCCATCTAATTCTGACAGATGTTCACTGCATTGTCCAGACCGACAACTCCCCGATCACGGTCATACAGAGGGGTGTGCATCGAAATGACCGGATATACAGGTGGTCACTAATTTTACCATCTGGGGTAGAAATACCTGAAATCCCACATATAAATGTAGAGTGATAGTTAGTACATGAATATATTATATTATTCTATGTAAAATAGGTTACATATACATCGACATTATGTGCTTAATCATGTGCCAAGAACAGTGAACTATCATGTGTCCGTAGACATCAAGTGAAGAACTGTGCTGCAAAACGTAAATATCACCGTGTGAAATAGGACAGCTCATTACCAACTAAGCTCCATTCCGGTGTATCATTTGTGTGAAGCGCAGAAAACAGTGTCAGAACAATGCTTAATTACAGACACGAAAAGACTGAGCTACGACACCAGCGAACTCTACACGTGCACTACCAATAGAACACTAGTATGACTGTGCTATGTATTTCAGATACCCAGGCAAAGTGTGTATATAGATTATGCCTATAAAACCAATGTACAATCATGAAGGCAACAACTAACCTGAGGTAGCTGAATATCATGTATATAAAATTATTGTGATATGTAATATAATATTTTAAGATAGCGTTAAATTAGATGTAGGTTAGGAAATATAATAGTTCTCATTTATTTTAATAGGGTAGGTAGTACAGTAATTAACCCATTAGAACTAAATTAGAATATTAATTTAGACGTAAAAATAGTTAATTACAAGCTAAATTAGAAGTTTGATAGGAATAGTACCATTTAGGTTGTTATATTTCACTTAGCTTCATTTCGGTTCAGTTCATTCCATCTTAATGAAACCATACCACCTATCAAATATTACCATTTAGTAATATCATCATTTTACATCAGAATAGGATAAAAAGATTAGATAAGTTAACATACATCATTTACACCATTTAGATTATAGAACATTTAGAACATACATCATTTACACCATTTAGATTAAGAATATCACTCATATAATTCCTTTGTGCATTTAAAAACATTAGTTAGTAGAGTGTTAGAAAATTACATAATTTGTGTTCACATCATCCATGTAATTAAGGTACATAACTCACGTCACATTAATTACATTTAAATAGTTAGATTACATCCCTTAGATTAGATAAACATAACTATTAATATAAACATATCATATAATTAACATGACAAAATTTAGTTGACACATTAAATACATATTTATAGAAGTAATAATATTATGTTAAGATTTAGAGTTGTAGTTAGTATAATATAATGGATGATTAGACCAAAGGAATACGCCATCAACCCTTTCTCGTCCGTGTAAATATAGTGTAAATACATGACTCGTGCAGCGATTTTCGCACAGTCATTGGGCTCAAATATCTCAAACTGAGCCAAACCTGTACAGTGTCACTCCAAGGTTTTTAAATAATCGGAAGGATTAGTGTGGAAGGATAAAAGATGTGTGACAGAATTAAGGATGAAAGGAGTGTGACAGAAGTGTGAAAGTGAGAGCGAATGGAAAATAGACGGGAGAGAGTGAGATCAGTCAGCAATTTCTTCTGCTGCCTGGCGCGACTTTTAATGTTTGTCTGTGTTAGTGTTGGTTTTCGTTATTGAGAATGTGTTAGTGTGAATGTGTGTCTGTAAGATAGTTTAGAACTTAGATTACAGTATTTTGGGGTTTCATAACAAGGGAATGTAGTCACGAAGTAGTGTTATACACCTGGTTGTGGCCACATTTAACCAAATTGTGACACTTAAAAAACTAACATACATACACATAGGAGGTAGAAACATAGGTTAGAAGTTATATTAGTATATTAATTACATCCAAACATACAAACAACCAGAAAAACAAACAGATAAATTACATACACTTTTTCTGGATCAAAGGGAGATAACTTCGGGTCAGGGGACATAATAGACAACGAA
The DNA here is from genome assembly GCA_014155875.1 of Cepaea nemoralis. Classification (NCBI taxonomy): domain Eukaryota; kingdom Metazoa; phylum Mollusca; class Gastropoda; order Stylommatophora; family Helicidae; genus Cepaea; species Cepaea nemoralis. Next base: position 19,734 of record JACEFZ010006426.1, on the reverse strand, counting down.
AATCTAACTTAACAGTGAAATAGGACTTTACACGCGGAAGCGAAGTAGGTAAAGCCTGTCGAAAACACACTCTTGTATAATGGTTGTTAAATATTATATGGGGGGGGGGGACATGAAGCAATTCATGTGTTGACCCTAAAAAAGTCAACTTTGTATGGGTAGTAAGTTAATTTACTATGTGAGGGCAGGTCTTATAAGACAACGGTCCGGTTCAGACATACCTCTAATAAATATAATATAGCATGTGAGAAGAGGGCTCACGCCAACCAGTCAAGTTTGTGGCGATTGCCAGTAGCCAAGTAAAGTTTTGCTACATTGTGACAATAATCAGTAGAAGTCTATTAGAGTGCCCAAAGCCAGGTTATCTAGAGTCTTTGACAAAAAAATTAGAGACAGTAAATATTTTTTTAGAAACCTCTTGCGTCACAACAAATGAGTGAAAGTTGATGACGCAACACAAGAGGGGTGGGTGTGTGTCAAAGACTCGACCGCATCCCCTCCGCCAGGAAGAGCAATCAAGCTTGAAGAGGCCAGGAGGTGATACGGTGCCCGAGGTAAGGGCAGGGGAGTTGAGGTAATGGGAGATGGTTATCCATTCCCTCATGAGACACGCAGGCGTTGTTCATAGAGTTAGCACTCTAATCACGATAGCATCACGCCTCGTGGTAGCCACGGAGAAGTTGAGTATCCACTCAACATACCACGTCTGCGATCAGCGTGCCATGTGAGGCAACACGCACCAAAGTCAAGGTCGATCCGCGTGGTGTGTGACCACGGGATGAAAGGACGTCAGACGGGAGGACAGGACTTGTAGTGTGCACCTCGTTAGAGTAGCGATAGGGGTTTTGTGTTTAACTAAATAGATAGAGAGTTAGCATAGGCATTAGCAACTAGTTATAGATAATTTATGTGGCTTTATGTTGTGTGTTTACTAGCGACTGTTACCTGCTTGTAGCGAGCCAACGGCAATAAAATGTACCAGTTATTTTCCTCGCACACGACTTGCAAGTTTACTTGTTTGGTGTGGGAGAAGTATCCGATAGTGCCTGTCAGTTGAGTTGTTGACAGAGGAACTTAGATAAACGACGCATACAAAAAAGTAGACTTAATGCCTCCAACTCGACTGTGGAATAATGGATCTCTGCCTTTTTAAGCTTCCGGCTGACATAGAGTATCGGATGTCTTACGCCTTGATATTCCTGCATCAGGCATCCTCCAATTGCGATAGCACTCAAATCTGTGGTCAGAATAAAAGGTATGTCTATGTTTGGTAATCTTAATACGGGTGGTTTAGAAAAAATTGATTTCAATTTGCACATTACATCCTCTAAGCGGATACTCTTACAAAATTTTTCTGGATGATCTTTTGTAAACAGATTAGAAAAAACTGATGTGAGTTCCGCCCAGTTTGGTATAAACTTGGCATAGTAGTTTATGAGACCTAACAGGCTTCTAACCTGTTTCTTTGTAGTTGGAACTTCTAAGTTGAGAATTTTTGATACGATTCTATCATCTGTCAATAGCTTGCCTTCGGAAATCCTATGACCTAGGAAGTCTATCTCTTTATAGCCTATTTCAACCTTGGAAGGTTTGATAGTCCAAAAAGAAGGATTTGATTAAAGACTTGTTGGAGTGTAAGCAAGTGAGAAGTCATGTCTGACGAATGGATACATATATCATCAATATATGCTTGCACGTCCTTGATGCCGTGCAATAGCAGTCTAGTTAACCTGACAAATGAGGCGGGAGCGTTCTTGAGACCAAACGGAAGATATCTCCATTCGTACAGCCCAAGTGGTGTAGCGAATGCTGTTACATGCCTTGAAGAGGGAGATAGTGGTACATGCCAGTAACCTTTAGCTAAATCAAGCTTAGACAATAAGGATGATTGAGACATATTCAAAATGAGGTCTTCACAGCTGTTCATTGGCTCAGCATCTGTCGTGGTTATAGTATTTAATTTTCTGTAATCTATGCATAAACGAATAGTTTGGTCCTTCTTTTTCACCAGGACAATTGGCGAAGAGTACTGGGACACAGATTTCTGTATTTTTTTTGTTTTTCTAAGTCCAAAATTTCTTTGTCTAAATTTGCTCTATAATGTAAAGGAATTGAATATGGTCTACATTTGATAGGTGTTAGATCTGTCAACACAATTGAATGTGTTATTTTGTCAGTCTGTCCAGGTTTGTTTGAGAAGATGGTTTTATTGTCGTTAAGAAGAGACAAAATGTCTTGTCGCTGCTGTTGTGACAAAGTGTCAGAGATTTGTATGTCCTTCATCGTACTGTCGTCGTTCATAATTGGTACTGGAATTTCTGTATTGTCTACGTCCGTCTGATTTATTACTGACGCTACTGTTTGTAAATTGTCTTCAATGTCATTGTCGAAGTCGTCGAGACTAATAGTTGTCAATGTGTCGTTAAATTGGTCGTACCTGTCATTATCCCATATTGTCCGTACTTGAATATGTTTTCGTCGTCTTCGTTGTCACAAGAATGAGTCGTTAATGATGCTTCGTTTAGATCTTCGTTTGTCGAGGTGTCATTCAGTCGGGTAATTGTCGTTTCGTTTTCGTTGTCCTTCTTGTCAGTCTGGTTATTGTCATTTGTTATCTGCGTCTGCTTGTTCGTGTCACTGTCCTTTCTAGAATAGTACGGTTTTAACATATTTACATGGAATATTTTCAACTTTCCATTCAAAGAAATTTCGTAGTCAACTTCCAAAATCTTTCTTACAACTTTAAATGGTCCCTGCCAAGAGGTTGATAGTAAATCTCTCTTGTCAGGTAGTGATAGTAAAATGTCTTGATTTGGTTGTAATACAATCGTTTTTGCGCCTTTTTTTGATTAGTTTCTGACAGGTCTCACATGATTTACAATGGGTTTTTATGTCTTGGCAAAATTTAGGCCAATAAAATTGGCTCAGGACTCTGGTCCTGGTTTTTTCATAACCCATATGACCTCCGAAAGGTGAGTCATGGGCTATATGTAGCACTTTCTCACGATGTGACTGAGGTAGAACCACTTGCTGTATCGTGGTTTGATCTCTGGTATATAATCTCGTTAGAATATTGTTATTTAGTCTAAATGTTCAAGAAGCGTTTTTCGTCAATTTTGGCTTTAATCCTACTAGCCGAAAGTATTGCGAAAGAGTTGGATCTGCTTTTTGTTCTTCTATAAACTCGGTGATGGTAATATTGGGTGAAATGATTTGTAGCGACTCCTGAAGTTGGTCGTTGTGGGTTTTGTGTGTCATTTGTCTTGTTACTATATTAGTGTATTGTGTGTGTTGTTGCACATTTACAGGCTCAATATTTTGTGGATCGTTGGCGTCCTCAGTTCGAGGTGTTAATTTGATGGTATCATTGAAAGATTCAACCGCCCCTGTATTCTGCACCTCTGTGAATTCGTTTTGAATTCCGTCATCGGTCTCCCTTGTGCTTTTGGCAGTTTGAGACAAGCACGCGTGGTTTTTCATTTTGGAACCACTGTATAGTTTTTGGATACAGTTTTTCTGTTCCCATTCTCTGATTTCTTTTTTAGAGCAAGATCTTATGTTGGGAAGATTCCAAGGATGATTTCAGCGGCAGGATTTTCTAGTACTGCGCATAGCACTTGTCCTAATATAAAAGGTGTCCGAATTTCGGCAAGTGCTAAAGGGTATCTTTCGATAGTGCCTGCGATTGTGCGACACGTTACGTATTTGTGGGTGTAGTCTTTGTCATTAACTAATGTTTTCTTAATTCCACAAAGAGTCACGCCGGAATCGCGTATTAATGTACATTGTTTGTTATTAACAAGACCTGTTGCAAACTTTAACTTGCCTGTTGATGTTAAGGCTGCGTTGGCCATTTCGTTAGAAACTGGGATTGTGTGGCCGCATAGCAAAGTTGTATCAAGCTGAAATTTTCTACAGGTGTTACATGTGTTATCAGTGATGGTGTTAATGATTTCTACTGCATTACCTAACTCACTCGTACTTTCATTCTGGATGTCGCATTCGTTCTGTTGTTCAATTTCTTCATCTGAGGATGTGTCTATTAATGCGGCATTAGCCTGCTTCATAATCTTTCGTCCGTCACAGCGTGCTGAATTGTGCCCAAAGCTCGAACAAAAATAACATTTGACCGCTCTCTGATATGCGTTCCTTTTGTTCTTTTGTTTTTCCACTATCATTTGCAGATGATGTGGATAATTTGGTGATTTGTCACACATCGCGTACTCTTCGTGTCTCAGATGACAATACTGGCACGTTACTGGCTTTGTGAACTTAGAGCGTTGTTTGAACCTATTTTCATTGGTTTTGAATATTTGGTGTTAGTAACTGCTGCTGTTTCATTTTGGCTCATATTCAATTGAAAAATATCGCGGTTCGCTGTAAAATATGCGCTCCCCTTATTTTCTATTTCTTGAATAGTTTTACAATCCATTTGCCTCAAAAATTTAGAAAAAGGTGTTGGTATTGTGCTAATAATTTTATCAATTATAATTAGCTCCTTCAGTTTATCATGGTTGTTATTTGTTTCTGCTGAGGTTATCCATTGTGTACAAATATCTTGGACTGTAGACACGTAGTCTATGAAAGTTTGGTTAGGCAATGGGGTTGATTTGGAGAACTGTAGTTGATAGCCTGCTGTATCTAGTGAAAAATGGTGTAGTATTCTTTGCTTCAAATAGTCGTAATCTTGCCTCATGTCTTGTGGAACTGTCTCTATCACTTTTAAGGGCTCTAAAGCTAAATTTCTCATCAGAATAAATGACCAGTCGACTTTTGCGACGTTATGATAAGTCATTAAGCACTCGAAGTTCTCTAAGTATGCGCTTATTGAAACTCCTGAACAAAACGGCTTGACTAGGCCTTTATATTTGTTGTATTTTTGTTCAACTTCTTTACTTCTAATTTTGTTTACTGACATTTCTAAGTTGAATCAATTTCCATTTGTTTCAGTTTATCTGTGTTTCTGCAACTTAATTGGGCTTGCTTGGTCGCAGCTTCGAGCTCCATTTGCATCTTCTTCTCTTGAGCCTGCAGTTGCATTTTCTTTTCTTCCCCTTCCATTTGCATCTGCATCTTTTTCTCTTCTCTTTCTGCTTGCATCTTTTTCTCTTCTCTCTCTCTATTGCTCTGTCTTCTCGTGCAATATTTTCTGAATGTGTCTTTTGTGCCCATTCTGAAAGTTTTTCCTCAATATATCCTAACCTAATACCTAATTCGATGCACTGTTCTAATGTTGACATCTTGTATTTTAGTTATTGTTCACTTTCTTGAAATTAAATCCCTTTGAAATTAGTTTGGGTGTACAAAAGTTGGTTATCCCCCTTAATGTTTACATTCAAATTTACACGAGCAAGTTTACTTGGTTATGAGATTAGCATATACATAAAAATCAATACAAAGAAAAATGTTACATCAATGAATCATGGATGAGTATCGCTTAGGGACATAATGAGCATGAAATGAAACTCGTCTTATTTTTCCTGGTTTATCGACTGTAGTCTTGTTGTGCTTTCCTGTTTTCTCGCCACTGCTGGAGTACAGGTTACATACACACGATATTTCGCGGAACAATCTGATGTTGGAATAAAAAAAAATTAGTAACGGTCAATGTAATTGTCACAGTCATGTCAATGTCAAATTTTATGAACATCAGCATAATTTCAAATATCAAATATTTTTGTAGAGGGACTATAATAGCTCATTCACAGATAATATGATGATAGCTGCAAAGTTTTTGACTTTGTCATGTATGATATTTTTTTTTTTTTTACTTGGCAAAACCAAGAGCTGTCTGGAAAGTAAAGCTTCTGATTGCCAAAACCCGCTTGCCCCCAAATAGCCTGTCACCGTCCTAGATCTCTAGGGGAATGAAACTCGAGCTCATACAGGCAACAAACTCCGTTCATATGCAATCTAACATCATTTATTATTATTATGTTACAGTAAGCTGGCGAAGAGAGTTTTCGCAAGCCAGCAATCTGTAAGTTGCGTATCACAGGAGTTTACAATAAACATGATTATCACAACAACTCTATCAGCTATCTAACATATGCATAAGACCCCTAAATACACTTGGGTCTAAACTATCAAGTCCCCCTTAAGGTAAGCCCTGTTGCTTCCTCGATGTCCAGTCCGTGTCTGCCTTTCCACACGTGTCGCAATCCGACACGGGTGGTAACTCTCTCTGAGTTTCTCGTGGACCCCGCAATCGGCGGGCCCCATCGGTGTCCACGGGGCTGTGGACACACTGACCGGTCCTTCGAGAAGGCTCTGGATTATTCGAGCCTTCGAGTGACTCGGTTCTTTCCCTTTAGCTGGAGTTCTATCCCTTCGCTAGTCTCTCTTACTTTTATGTTGGTACCGCCCCTATGTGAGGCTGTGACAATATATATATATATATATATATATATATATATATATATATATATATATATATATATATATATATATATATATATATATATATATATATACACACACACACACACAATCCGTATCTATATATCTTTATGTTTAAATGCCTATATCTCTGTATCACTATAAATTTACATGCATATGGCTGTATAACTATATGACTAATTGATTATATATGTATGTTTATACGCCTATATATCTATATAACTATATACCTATATGATTAAATGACTATATATCTACCTTTCTAAATGATTATTTGTATATATGTCTTATTTGAATATATGTCTATATGCCTGAATGACTATATGAATATCTGTCAACATGCCTATCTGTCTCTTGCCAATTTGTCTATATTACTCCATGACTCAATGACTAAACGTCTATACGGTAATTTGACTATCTGAATATATGAATATGTGTCTATGTGACTATAAGCCTATATATATGAAAAGCTTTTCATGTACTCTATTCGACGAATAATAAACAATCTCTCAAATATTGTGAGGCTTTAGCAATTTGGAGGTTCCAGTCTGTTTGATACATATAGAAAGAGTTCGTGCTAAATTTAAAAGTACCGTGGGGATAACAGATGTTCCACATTCGAGTAATACACGTGACCGTGTTTAAATTGTTTAAGTTAAGATAGTATTCAATAATTCACTTCATCCGATAACTAACTCTACAGTATGCACCTGACGAGATGCAGCGAAATATGTTAGGCAATAAACAAGAACTTACATCTAAACTATACGTGATAGGAACATCCAGCTGACAAGTGGTTTATTCCCTACGCTTATACATCAAACTCTCACAGCCAGCTTAGTCACACATTCGTATTTATGTTATCAAGTTCTCCTCCACTGCCCACAGTATGCACGGTTCATCAAGTGTTATGTTTGTGAAAAATTACAATCTCTCTCTGTCACAATTGGTTCTCACACGCACACGTCCTCTAACGACTACGATGTTAGTTGAAAATACACTAGAGATATAACTATAGAACGTGGTGTTAATAATGTGTATTTGATCTATGGTACTTGTAAATATCTATGCTGGTATAATGTTCTTGTGTGTTTGTTTTGTGCCTAACATGTGACCTTTCTCTTAGCCGCACCATGACCGGATGACCTAATATGTACCGTCGATATAGCAAGTCAGCTTTCTTTGTGATTTGTAATTTATCGGAACGTGGGTGTCAGTCTTATAACTCTGTCTATTCTGTTTTTGATCCCCGATACCCATTAGCTCGATCTTGACACTCAGCATCATTTGCCTATTCGTCATTTACAAAACTAGTTTCACATTTTGCTGTTTGTCGTTTCCTTCTGAACAACCGACTCTCAGAAATCTAAACAAGTCTTTTTCCAAATAGTTTGCGGCTGGTTTCGATTCCCAGACTCGGTATCTCGGGGAATTGTGAAAGACGTTCACAGCCCTTAAACAACAGTGACGGTAACACATGTTTACCTGTAAGTAAACTTTCACAAGTACATAAACAATCAAAGATACAGAAATCTCTGACACTTAATATGTAAGTCAACTTTCACAAGTACATAAACAATCAAAGATACATAAATTTATGTCACTAATTATGTAAGTAAACTTTCACAAGCACATAAACAATCACAGATACAGACATAAAACAGTTAATGAAACTTGTTCAAAGTCAGGGGTAGAAGTCAGCATAGTCTAATTGATAAGATCGTGAGATCTTAAACATCCGGTGTGCTGATGTCAAGTTAGCGGGTTCACACCCTATATTGGTCAGTTGAACTAAAGTGTTGACTTCTCATTGCTGACTTGAGTGCGTAAATTACAAGTACCTCAGTAGTCGGAATGAGTTCGCTTGGTGGCCTGATACATTGATAATCCATCAATCATGTGCCATGCCGGTAAGCGTGGGCGGTCATGTTCTGCCATCTCACTCGATCACCAGAGTCGTGGATCAGCTCCGTGTTTCTGTCTCGACCATGCCACAAGGCCAAGCCATCCAGGTACTTGCTTCTAGGTCTTCCCCTTGGTCTGTTCCCCTCGATCTTACCAGTTGTCACCAAGTTCTCCAATTCATTTCTTCTCATAACATGCCCAAAAAATTGTGACTGTCTACGTCTAATGTCTCTAATCAGTTTACGATCTTCATTTGTTTCTTGAAGGACTTGTTCATTGGTCTTTCTGGCTGTCCATGGTATTCTTTGCATTTTCCTCAGAAACCACATTTCTACAGCCATCAGATGTTTTTCAGCCTGACTGCTCATTGTCCAAGCTTCACATCCATATAAAAGTACAGGTTCTATGTAGCATCTCAACACTCTTTTTCTCGTTTCAATTGACATCGTTTTATTGGTCAGTATGTTTTTCATTCTTGCTAAAGGGCTACTTTTGCCATGGCAATTCTTGTTCTAATCTCTTCAAGGCATCTACCATCAGATGTTATGACTGTTCCGAGATAATTGTACCTATTCACTTGTTGAAGAATATTCCCATTTACTTGTATATTACATTGTTTTATGTCATTCTTCCTAGTGACGACCATAATCTGTGTCTTTTTACAATTTAATTCTAACCCTAGTTGTTCACTGTGTGTAACAACCGCATCTACTAAATTTTGCAGGTTCTGTTCATTGTCTGCAATCAAGACTGTATCAACTGCATATCTAATGTTATTGATGCATCGTACCCCAATGTTGATTCCTTCCATATCTTCAATATTTCTGAAAATACTTTCACTTTACAGGGAAAACAGATCTGGAGACATTACACATCCCTGTCTCACACCTCTCTTAATAGGCTGATATTGGCTTACTTCATTATCAACTCTTATGGCAGCTTGTTGTTTCCAATATATGTTTTTTACAAGTCTAAGATCTGTTCCATTAATTTGTAGATCTTCAAGCATCCTTATCATGTTGACATGTCTCACTTTATCGAAAGCCTTTGTGTAGTCAATAAAGCAAAGGTGTAAATATTTGTTTATCTCTATAGAACGTTCGATTACTGTTTTCAGTATATAAACAGCATTTACTGTACCCTTGCCTTCTACAAACCCACATTGTTCTTCTCCTATTTCAGGTTGTATTTTCCTCCTAACTCTTTGCATGATAATTCTTAGCAAAATCTTTGTGATGTGACTCATTATACTAATTGTTCGATGTTGATCACATTCCAAGGCTCCTGATGTCTTGGGGATTGCAATAAATACAGAATTACATAACTCCTGAGGTATATTTCCAGTATCATATATTGTATTAAGCAGACTGGTAACTTTATCTATTCCATATTCTTCTAAAGCATTAATCATTTCTGTTGTGACGCTGTCTGAACCGGGGGTCTTGCCAGATTTCATATGGTTAAGAGCATTCTGAACCTCCATCTTCAAACTTGCTGGTCCTTAATTATTATTTGAACATCATACTGTTCGTCTGTGTTACCGTCATAAAGGTTTTTCACGTAATCTGACCATACATGTAAGATCTGATCTTTTTCTATTATGACACTTCCATCTTTTGTCTTTAGGCAGCCTGCTGATGTACGTGTTCTTTGATTAGTAAGCTCCTGAATTCTTTTGTGCATTAGTTTCGCATTTTTACTGTTGTATTGTTTTTCAATCTCTCTGCAATTTTTCTCAAGCTATTTTTCTTTTGCCTCCTTACACAAGGTTCTGACTTTTCTGTGAATTTCTTCATATTTGGGAGGATTATTTTGTTCTGTCTTCTTGTTTCCATTAGTTGTAAAAATGTCTTCAGTCATCCATGTCTTACGGCCCACTTTCTTTACGTTTGGAATAGTTTTTTTCTGCTGCACAACTGATTGAATTCTTCAGCATTTCCCATTGATCATCTACATCTTGAAATAGGATCTCTAGATCAGACAATATATCAAATTTGTTCTTTACTTCTATGTTAAAATTATCTTGTATTCCTTTGTCAGTTTTCAATTTGCACAAGTCATATTTAGGGTTTCCTGCTGTATACTTGACTTTCTTTAACTTTACCCTCAATGTGCCTGTAATTAATCTGTGATCACTTTAACAGTCTGCATTTGGAACTGTTTTTACGACTGTTAGCGCATTTCGAAACCTTTTGCTAATCAGGATGTAATCTATCTGGTTTTTAATCCTTCTGTCTAGACTCCTCCATGTCCATAATCTTCTAGGATGGTGTTTAAACCAGGTGTTTCCAACAGCCATTTCTTGTTCTTTTGCCCATTCTACAAGTCTGTATATTCTTTCATTTTTCTCTCCCAAACCATGGTTGCCTACACTGCATCCATCGCTTTTCATTGATAATACGGAAAGCTAATCCACACGCAAATATCAGCCCAGCGCTACTAGAAGTAATAGTACGAATATGGACTACCCTTAATTAAGTCCAAAGCAAGCCAATGCGAAATAAATAAAAGTCTTGGGTACGTGGTTATAGCTCCATGTTTTATAGACCAACCAGCACTCGTTGAGTGATGTGGTCAATATCTCGCCAGGACTGTCCTGGTTCCCATATTTTACTTATTCAACCAGGCAGTCCGGGTCAATTTGTAAACTTCCGCTTCGATGAGGATTTGAACATAAACCCACAGGGCCGGTAGCCGAGCATGCCAACCATTGTGCTCCCTCGTTAAAACTTAAAGCAACAAATATGTTTTCAGAGAACTTACCGACAATGTGTACTCCATAATACACACACATATGAAGTACTTGAATTTAAAGAAAGTAACTTTGTGGCAGCGATTGTCCCTCATCTCGGTTATATTAACCTGCCGAGGGTATGTGTAACTGGTTTGCTACGTATCGCAAGATGCTAATCTCGTATACTGGATTCAGTTTTCCTATAAGCAATATCAACTTTATCTTTAGCTAGAGGTGTTATATACCTGATCCCCGATGTAGGAAGGGGAGGTCAGAGTGTAAACATTGCATCCCTAACGTTGCGTTTACAGTGTTTCACTTCCTCTTTGAATATCCGTATGTGTGCGAGGGATGTTTGAGGGTTTGTGGTGTGTTTTAGACTAGAACTCATAATCATTTCGATTCATTTCTTTATGCCTGCTTCAGATCAAGTGTTACCTTTCCCTTGGAGTTTATTAGGCAGGCTGAAACAGGGATCAGTCTTTTTCTTCCTTGGTGTGAATAGTCTTCATTGTTAATTATGGAGCTCTGAATGCCTTTCATATCTTGCAGTTACTATAATCTCTCTCTCTCTCTCTCTCTCTCTCTCTCTCTCTCTCTCTCTCTCTCTCTCTCTCTCTATCTCACTCTCACTCTCTCCATTTCTCTCTGTGAGTGTGTGTGTGTGTGGGGGGGGGGGGGGGGAATGGGGGTGTCTGTGAATGGGATATGTCTGTGTGGGTGGGATTGTGTTAGTGTGGATGGGGTAAATGTGAGTGGGTGGAGGATGTATGTGTGAGTAGTGAGGATGTTTGTAGGTGAGGGATGTTTGGGTCGGTGGGGAGATGTGTGTGTGGGTGAGGGATGTGTGGACGGGGATGAGTATGAGGAATGCATGTGGGGGATGTGTGTGTGTGTGTGTGTGTGTGTGTGAGGGGAATGTGTTTATGGGTGGAGTTTTGTGTGGGAGGGGGATGTGGGGGAGGTGTGGGATGTGCAGGTGGATGACGGTTGCATGTGAGGATGGGGGATGTGTGTTTGGCTGGGTGGTTGGGGTGTGTGTAGGTGGGAGGGTAGATGAGAGATGCATGTGTTGATGGGCGGGTGGGTGATGTGTGGGTGTGAGTGGTTGATGGATGAGTGCGTGAGTGGGTGGATGTGTGTGAGAGATGAGTGTATGGTTAGGGGATGTGTGTGTTTGTGGGAAGATGTGCGTGAGCGGTGGATGTGTGTGGGTGGGGTATATGTGGGTGGTGGGGTGTGTGTGGGTGGGAGGTGTGTTTATTTTTTGGGTGTTTATGGGTGGGGAATATGTGTGGACAGGTGGGGAGATGTGTTTGTAGGTGGGGATGTGTGTATAGGTGGCGGATGTGTAGTTGAGAGGTGGCGGATATTGGGTGTGTGAGTGGGTGTAGGTTGGCTGATGTGTGTGTGGGTGGGTGAGGAAAATTGTGAGGGTACGGGATGTATGTGTGGATAGGTGCGGGATGTGTGGTTTGACGGGGGTATGGGTGTGTGGTGTTTTGATGTATGTTTTCTGGGTGGTTGCGGGTAGGTGCATGGGTGGTGGAGAATATGTGGGTGGGTGTGTGCGTGTCGGTTATGGGATGGGTGGGGGATGTATGTGTGGGTTGGGAATGTGTGTGGGTGGGGATCCGTGGGTGTGTGGCGGCATGTATGTTTGCCTAAGTCTGTGTGACTGCGTGGAGCTTTGTGTGGGTGGGTGGGGGTGTGGTGGGTGGGGGATATGTGGGTGGCTGAGGGATGTGTGGGTGGCTGCGGGGTGTGAGGGTGGATGGGGATGTGTCTCACAACATTGCCATATGCACTGTTTATGTTTACAGCTTTTATTTGTCAATGTCCCCCCCCCCCCCCCCATGTGAATGCACCATGCGTAATAGGCATTGATTATGCTTACAAAATCCATTTGACAATGTTGTTTTTTCCCCTATGTAAATGTAACATGCACATTTGATGAATGAAAGATGAGTGTTCGAAAGGGCCGAATGTAAGACGGGCCTGCGTGCCCAATTTGTTACCCTTTTAAAATAAAGTTTGTTTGTTCTTTCGTTCGTTCGTTCGTTCGTTCGTTCGTTCGTTCGTTCGTTAGTTCGTTCTGTTAGACGGGCCTGCGTGCCCAATTCTTAACCCTTTCAAAATAAAGTTTTTTTTGTTGTTGTTCTCTCTCGCTCTCTCCCTCTCTCTCTCTCTCTCTCTCTCTCTCTCTCCCTCACTCTCTCCCTCTCTCTCTCGCTCTCCCCCCCTCTCTCTCTCTTGGCCGAATGTAAGACGGGCCTGCGTGCCCAATTTGTTACCTTTTAAAATAAAGTTTGTTCGTTCGTTCGTTCGTTCATTCTCCCTCTCTCTCTCTCTCTCTCTCTCTCCCTCTCTCGCTCTCTCTCCATCTCTCTCCCCCCCCCTCTCTCTCTCTCTCTCTCTCTCTCTCTCCCTCTCTCTCTCCCCCCGCCGTTTATTCCTCTAATTAGACATAGGTTACCAACCAACTCACTCCAAGTCCTCCTTTCCTTTGCTATCTCATGCCGCTCGGCCCACATCCTCTCCATGATTGATTGATTGATTGATTGATTGATTTAAGAATCGACATCACAGCATTCGGGGCATTCCCATAAGTGCTCCGTCCCCATCCTCAGCAGCCAGCGAAGAGTTCCAACAAGAATAGTACCAGTAGCAATCGATTATAAGTCCGTCTCGCCTTTCCTCTAAGCGTTGAGCGTCGGCGAGATCCCTTCGTCACTCCTCGTTGTCTCATTCTTGCCAGACCATGGTAATCCATTTGCTCCTCCGAGGTGTGCACGTGCTCCCACAAGGCCGCAACCACGTCTGCCTTGTCATGCATCAATACTCCATCAAGTTTTGCAGAGCCAGCCAATCTGTCCGCCTGTTCATTTCCCAGCACACCGGCATGACCCGGAGAAAAGATCCAGGCGATGCTTGTCACCCGTGACCTCCGAAGCGAAGCAAGCCACTCCGCACGAAGTCTGCCCGTCCTCACCCTCGTCAGCATGCTTTCTGAGTCAGTTACAATCATGATGTGTGTGTGTGTCGTATTCCCCATCCAGCGGAGAGCCGCAGTGACTGCCTCCACTTCCATTCTTAAGCTGGATGTTGTGGTATTATATGCCAGGCTCTCCTGCCCCAAACATCGACCATTAGCTTTGGCTATGAACCCCCAGCCACTTCTCTCACCTCTTGACACCGAACCATCTGTGTAGATAATCACATCACCCGAGTGAGCATTATCCTGAATTAGTTGCTAGATTTCCACTTCCGTGGCCTCTGCTGGCCACTCCCTGCACTCCCGGCTCAATGTGATTATAACTCTGCACAAGCCTGACTTATCCGCTGGCACTCTGACCCACTCCTCTCCACGCCTAATGTTCTCCAAGGTGCACACCTTCTGATCGTATCCTCTCCATATTATTTACCTCTGTTTCTACCTCTCATTGTTTTGTTAGATCTTCCTCTATTTCATTTTCCATGTGTCTTCCAGACAAAGGCCTTTCAAGTTATAGATATACCCATGTCTTCGCATTGTACGAGGGTAAGTCGATAAGTAAGCCACAAATGGCTGTAGAAAAATAATTAAATATGATAACAACTTGGCATCAGTTATTTTTATATATACATTGTCCCTTTATTTCTCGACATAATTTCCACCAACATTGATGCACTTATCCCATCGTTTTATCAGTCCTTCCAAATCGGTTACATAGAACTGTGTGTTCTATTTTCTAAACCACGTTTTCATTTCACTTTCAACTTCGCGTCATTCGTGAAATGTCTCCCGCCAAGGTAGGTTTTCAGTGGACTTAACCCCTAGCGATTTCTTTTCTTTATTTAACTGAGTGACCCTTCCTCGGCGAGGCGTGTCTCCTGCAGGCCAGCAATATCAATGTTAAGACGATTGAGTTCGGCATCAATCACAGCCGTTTTTCTCACATCGTTAATATTGGTCAAGTCAGTGCAAAATCCTGGACACATGGTTCTGACGTTCCAGGTTGCAAGCCGTAGTTTGAGGTTTCAATTTTTCTTTTTATTTGTACCTTGTGCTTTGGTTTTACAGCCTGTAATTCAGATTTTGTCCTAGCCCCAAGCACCCATTGAAGCAGGCAGGCTGTGGCGGATCAGCACCCAATTGGCTGGGGCTGCCCAGATTGAGGCGGGCGGTAGCTATCCAGTGACACCTGTAGGTGTCTCCCACCGTCAGAGGAAACGCGTGGCGCCCCATGACTACGCCAACTGACAAGGACTTATAACCCGTAACAGTTGCCTCTCGCTTTGATTCCGAGACCGGTTAAGACCAGGGATGGAGTTATTGCCTCTCTATAGCAAAAAGCCTTGGGCTAAAATATAGAGATCATGTGTTGCCCATGCAGCATGATCCCTCTCTCGGCCTGCCTAGTTCACTCCAGAGGGAAAGGCAACACCTCTACATCTGGAACAAGACAAGCTGCAGAAGTTGCCGGATCAGCAAAACAATGTTCTAACTGTCCGCCTATCGGAGCTTCGATCCTAGACCAGCGGCCAACCAAGGCTTAGGGCCTGGTCTGCCCTTCCATGACATTTTTTCTTTAGATTGCATTTCCTCGCACCAGGGTAAGGCTTGTACCCTCCCTATTGAGCTCTTCCGCCCGAAGCCGTTGGCACAATGTGGGGTGTCGGGTTTGGTAAGCGCTGCCCAACGTTCGGCGCTAACAGAAAGCAGGCAGTACCGTCTACTGTTATACGGTAGCTCAGACATATCTGACTAAGACCTGACACCAATAATAATAAACCAGTAATATATACACACTTTCTAATACATACACACAAGCTCATATATACACACTATCTAATATATGCACACTATCTAATATATGCACACTACCTAACATATACACACTACCTAATATATACACACTATCTAATCTTATATATAAATTAGGATGTATGTAAATATGTATGTCCTTTATACGTTCGCGAACGGTCCATCCGATTGAGATGAAATTTTCTACACGTCTTCCTTTCATTCCAGCGCTGCCAACTTTTTTTTTCTTCTTCCTCCTCCTTCCTCCTCCCCCTCCCAAAATACGTACGTAAATATATATTGATGATGATGAAAGAATCCCCGAACCAAAACGCTAGGGAAAGCGAAGAAAATGACGTGACTACACAGAATCGTCACACTGCAATCATCAAGTGCCGTGCCGGCTGGCGTAGGCGTTCATGGCTCTCCGTAGATCTCGGTCTTTGGTTTTCTGGATCAACTCTGCTGCTGATATTCCTCCATGCCACGGCAATATCAATAACAATTCATCTTTTTATGTGTAAGGAAGTTATCTACAGTCATGTAGAAGGAGAACAATCAATGGAAGGACCGAAATCAAAGAACCTAGACGAGTATGAATTCGGAATGGCGAACTCCCTCCTCCTCTCTTCTCCTCCTCCCCTCCTCCTCCCTCTACCTCCTCCCTCCACACCCCTCCTCCTCTCTCCTCCTCCCCCCCTCCGCCTCCTCCCTCTACCTCCTCCCCCCCCTCCCTTTTCCCCCTCTCCCTCCTCCTTTCCCTTTTCCCCCCTTTCCCCCTCCCCTCCTCCTCAATCCTCATCCCTCCTACTCCTTCTTCTTTCTCCCTCTTCTCTCCTCCTTCTCCCTCTTCCTCCTCCATCCAACTTCCCCTCCTCCCCCCTTTTCCTCCCCCTCCTCCTCCTCCCTCTACCTCTTCCCCCCACCCTCCTCTCCTCCCTTCTCCTCCCTTTTTCCTCCTCCCTTTCCTTAATCCTCCTCCTCCCTCTACCTCCTCCTCCTCCCTCTACCTCCTTCCACATCCCTCCTCCTCTTCCTTCCTCCTCTTCCACCTCCCCTTTCCTTCCTCCCTCCTCATTCTCCTCCTTTCCCCCCCCCCCCCCCCCTCCCCCCTCCTCCTTCCCCTCCTCCCTTCTCCCCCCTCTCCCCTCCTCCTCTCTCCTCCCCTCCTTATCCTCCTAGCTTCTCCTCCTCCCCTTTTCTCCCTCCTCCCCCCTCCCCCTCCCCTTCTCTCCCTCTTTCCTCTTCCCCCCCCCCCCTTTTTCCCTCTCCCTCCTCCCCCCCTTCCCCCCCCCTCCTTTCTTCCCTCTTCCCCCTCCTCCCTTCCTCCTCCCCCCCTTTCCTCCTCCTCCTACCTCCCCCCCCCCCCTCCTATCTCCTCCCCCCCCCCCTTTTCCTCCCCTCCTCCCCTCGCACTACCTCCTCCCTTTTCCCTCCCTCTTCTTCCTTCCCACTCCCCCCCTCCTCCCCCTCCCTAACCCTTCCTTCCCCCTCCCCTTCCCCCCTTTCCCCTTTCCTTTTCCCCCTCCACCCTCTCCTCTTCTTCCCCCCCTCCTTTCCCCCTTCCATCCCCCTCCCTCTTCGTCCTCCTCCTACCTCCTCCTCCCTCTTCTTCTCTCCCCCTTTTCCCCCCTTTTCTCCCTCCTTCCCCCCCTTACCCCCCCCTCCTCCTCCCCCCTCCTTCATCCACACCCCTTCTCCCCCCCTTTCCTTGCTCCTCCTCCCTCCCATATCCTCCCCCTCCCCCCCTCCTTCTCCCCTCCTCCTTTCTCCTCCCCTTCTACCTCTTCCTCCCTCCCCCTTCTCCCTCCACCTCCTCCTCCTTCTCCGTCCCCCCCCCTTCTCCCTCCTCCCCTCTACTCTCCCCTCCTCCTCCTGCGTTCTCCTCCTCCCTCCTCCTCCGTCTCCCTCCTTCTCCCTCTTCCTCCTCCCTCTTCCTCCTCCCCGTCTCCGTCCTCCTCCCTCCTCCATCCTCCTTCTCCCTCCTCCTAAAACCTCCTCCTCTCTCCTCCTCCTCCTCCTTCCTCTTCCTTCCTCCTCCTCCCTGCTCCTCCCTCTTCCTCCTCCTTCATCCTTCTCCTTCTTCTCTTTCCCCCTCCTCCTCCCTCCCTCCTCACTCCTATTCCTCCCTACTCCTCCCCTCCCTCCTCCTCCTCCTCCTCCTCCCTCTCTCCGCCTATCTCTTCCTTCCTCCTCCTCTTCCTTCCTCCTCCTCCTCCCTCCTCCTCCCTCTTCCTCCTCCTCCTACTTCTCCTCCTCCTCCTCCTCTATCCTCCCTTTTCCTCCCCCCTCCTCCTCCCTCTACCTCCTCCCTCCTCCTCCCCTCTCTTCCTTCCTCCACATCCCTCCTCCTCCCTCTTCCTCCTCCTCCCTCCTCATCATTCCTCCTCCTCCTCCCCCTCCTTCTTCTTTCTCCTCCCTCCTCCTTCTCTCTCCTCCTCCCCCCTCCTCTCTTTTCCTCCTCCCTCCTCCTCCCTCTTCCTGCTCCTCCCTCCTGCTCCTCCCCCTCCTCCTCCTGCGTTCTCCCCCTCCCTCCTTTTACCTCCTCCTCCTCCTTCTCCCTCTATCTCCTTCTTCCTCCCTCCCTCTTCCTTCCTCCTTTCTCCTCCTCCCGCACCTCCCTCTTCCTCCTCCTTCCTCCTCCTCCTCCCTTCTCCCTCCTCCTCTTCTCTTCCTCCTCCCCTCCTCCGCCTATCTCTTCCTCCCTCCTCCTTCTCCCTCCTCCTCCCTCCTCCACCCTCTTCATCCTCTCTCCTCCTCCTCCCCTCCTCCTCCTCCCTCCTTCTCCCTCCTCCCCTCCTCCTCCTCCCCTTCCTCCTTCGTTCTCCTCCTCCCTCTCCCTCCTCCTTCCTCCTCCTCCCTCCTCCTCCTTCTCCTCTTTCCCCCTTCCCTCTTAATCCCTCCTCCTCCCTCCTCCTCCCTACTCCTCCCTCCTCCTCCTCTCTCCGCCTATCTCTTCCTCTCTCCTCCACCTCCATCCTCCTCCCTCCTTCACCCTATTCCTCCTCCTTCCTCCTACTCCTCCTTTTTCTTCTTCTTCTGCTGCTGCTGCCGCTGCTCCATTTACCCAAGTTAATTGTTGGGAAGATGTAAAGATCTTTCAAGTGCTCTTTCTAATGCTTTTTGTAAGTTGGTCTTCGTTAATCTAAGGTTGTTCTAACTGCAACCAATAAATGATTAGACAGACAGACAGACAGACAGACAGACAGACAGACAGACAGACAGACAGACAGTCGGGAACGGGAACTTATATGACTACTCATATGAATTAAATGAGATGCTCCCCATCAGGGGCTGGGCGAAGCCGGGCCGGATCAGACAGATAGACAGACAGATAGACAGACAGACAGACAGATAGATAGTCGGGAACGGGAACGTGAGCTTATATGACTACTTATATGAATTAAAAGAGATGCTCCACACCAGGAGCTGGGCGATGCCGGGCCGGGTCAGACAGACAGACAGAGAGACAGACAGACAGACAGACAGACAGACAGACAGACAGACAGACAGACAGACAGACAGACAGACAGTCGGTAACGGGAACGGGAACTTATATGACTACTTATATGAATTAAATGAGATGCTCCCCACCAAGGACTGGGCGAAGCCGGGCCGGGTCAGACAGACAGACAGACAGACAGACAGACAGACAGACAGACAGACAGGACAGACAGATAGACAGACAGACAGATAGATAGTCGGGAACGGGTACGGGAGCTTATATGACTACTATATGAATTAAATGAGATGCTCCACACCAGGAGCCCGGGCGATGCCGGGCCGGGTCAGACAGACAGACAGACAGACAGACAGACAGACAGATAGATAGAAGACAGACAGACAGACAGACAGGAACGGGAACGGGAGCTTATATGACTCCTTATATTAATTAAATGAGATGCTCCCC
>JACEFZ010006425.1:0-41758 GCA_014155875.1 Cepaea nemoralis | reverse complement strand
GTTTCCCCCCAAAACCTGTAGTTTGGGATTTTCCCCCAAATTACTAAAAAAACTAAACCTTTTGACACCAGTTTGTTGGGGTTTGTGTGTGTGTGGGGTTTGGGTTTTATTTGTTTTGTTTGTGTTGTGGGTGTGTGCGCCCGCGCTAAGGGTTTTTCATATACTGTCTGCGGAACTTCATTAAAACCCGGGGTGGGTTCAGGTTGTAGGTCCAGGAAACTGGCTCAGGATCCACCCCTGTCTTTTACCACCATATTTTTAGGTGTTTGTGTGTGTGTGTTTTTTGTGTGTGTTTTGTTTTGTTTTATTTGTGCGTGTGGTGAAGTGGGGGGGAAAAACGAGATGTGAGAATAGCCCGCAACGCTGCTGCGTTGGTAAAAAGGACGGGAAAAGAGTATAGGAGAAAATAAGCGCAATCGAAATACAATGTAGATGGCTGAAATGAGAGAAGTCAGGACATACGAGAACAGGCCAATAGTAAAAATCAAATCAAAAATCAAATCAACTTTATTTTAAAAGGGTCAAAAAATTGGGCATGCGGGCCCCTTCTTACATTCGGCCCTTCCAATCACTCGTCTTTTGTTCATCAAGAGCATTATACATTTACATAGGCAGAAAAATAAACATTGTAGTAGTAATGAGTAGAGGCCTCGCATCGCTCCCCGAACTAATGAGAACGGGTACAGAGAACAAAAAGAGGGTTAAAACTGTCCATAGACAGGGGTTAATGGTTTTGTCCCAGTCCAGGTTATTGCTTGTTAGTACAGGTAAACAGCATTGACACGGCGAGTGCAGGAATTAAACTTACACAACCCAGACTCACAAACTAGAACCCGGACTCACAAACTAGAACCCAGACTCACAAACTAGAACCCGGACTCACAAACTAGAACCCAGACTCACAAACTAGAACCCAGACTCACAACCTAGAACCCAGACTCACAATCTAGAACCCAGACTCACAATCTAGAACCCAGACTCACAATCTAGAACCCAGACTCACAATCTAGAACCCAGACTCACAATCTAGAACCCAGACTCACAAACTAGAACCCAGACTCACAAACTAGAACCCACACTCACAAACTAGAACCCAGACTCACAATCTAGAACCCAGAGTCACAACCTAGAACCCAGACTCACAAACTAGAACCCAGACTCACAACCTAGAACCCAGACTCACAATCTAGAACCCAGACTCACAATCTAGAACCCAGACTCACAATCTAGAACCCAGACTCACAATCTAGAACCCAGACTCACAACCTAGAACCCAGACTCACAATCTAGAACCCAGACTCACAACCTAGAACCCAGACTCACAATCAAGAACCCAGAGTCACAACCTAGAACCCAGACTCACAAACTAGAACCCAGACTCACAATCTAGAACCCAGACTCACAATCTAGAACCCAGAGTCACAACCTAGAACCCAGACTCACAAACTAGAACCCAGACTCACAACCTAGAACCCAGACTCACAATCTAGAACCCAGACTCACAACCTAGAACCCAGACTCACAACCTAGAACCCAGACTAAGCAGTCTTCATTGTGTTTCAGAAAAACCTTTTCTTGACCTGTCCTCTCTTCTCCCATCTCCATCAACTATATCTTCTTTATTTTCTCCTTTACTCTTTCTTCCTCTCTAATCATCTCTTCTCTTTGGCCCAAACGCAGTCAGCTTTCGATATCTTCCTCACATCATTGTTATTTCCCCGACTGTATATATATGCATGTGTGTTTATGTGTGTGTATGTGTGTATGTGTGTATTGGTTATTGTCCGTGTAATATGCATGTCTAAATACATAAATACGTGACTTGAGCCGTGTAACCCGATTTATGATATTCCCCAGGCAGCACTGATATGCTCCCGTGAGACCACAAAATCCAATATCTGGAACCCCAGGCAAGCTGATAACTGAGCCAATATTTCAGAGCAGATCAACACTGGGAATATCATCGGCCTCAACCCAACACGAATCTATTTCTCTTATCCATCATCATCATCATAATCATCATCATCATCATCATCATCATCATCATCATCATCATCATCATCATCATCATCATAATCATCATCATCATCATCATCATTATCATCATAATCATCATCATCATCATCATCATCATCATCATCATCATCATCATCATCATCATCATCATCGTCATCATCATCATCATCGTCATCATCATCATCATCACCACCACCATCACCATCAGAATCAACATTATTATCATATTAATCATCATCATCATCGTTATATCCATCGTCATTGTCGTCATATTCATCATCCACATGGTCATTAAAATCAGGATCAATATCTTTATAATCCTAGCCATCATCTTCTTCTTCATCCTGCACATCCTCCTTCCCCTACTTCACTACCTCTGCTTCTTCTTCATAAATGTATAGGTTACGTCACCCAGCACGTCAAGTCACCCAGCACGTCAAGTCACCCAGCACTTCAAGTCACCTAGCACGTCAAGTCACCCAGCACGTCAAGTCACCCAGCACGTCAAGTCACCCAGCACTTCAAGTCACCCAGCACGTCAAGTCACCCAGCACGTCAAGTCACCCAGCACGTCAAGTCACCCAGTACGACATTTAGCACCTCACGTCAGATCACCCATCACGTCAAAAGCGCGCCACCCAACTTGTCACCCAGCACGTCACATCGCCAAGCACGTCAGTATGTGCGGTAGATGGTCATCATACAGGAGAGATGTGTGGTGGGGCATCATCATACAGGAGAGATGTGTGGTGGGGCATCATCATAAAGAGAGATGTGTGGTGGGGCATCATCATACCGGAGAGATGTGTGGTAGATCGTCATCATACAGGAGAGATGTGTGGTGGGGCATCATCATACAGGAGAGATGTGTGGTGGGGCATCATCATAAAGAGAGATGTGTGGTGGGGCATCATCATACCGGAGAGATGTGTGGTAGATCGTCATCATACAGTAGAGATGTGTGGTGGGGCATCATCATACAGGAGAGATGTGTGGTAGATCGTCATCATACAGGAGAGATGTGTGGTGGGGCATCATCATACAGGAGAGATGTGTGGTGGGGCATCATCATACAGGAGAGATGTGTGGTAGATCGTCATCATACAGGAGAGATGTGTGGTGGGGCATCATCATACAGGAGAGATGTGTGGTGGGGCGTCATCATACAGGAGAGATGTGTGGTGGGGCATCATCATACAGGAGAGATGTGTTGTAAGGCGTCATCATACAGGAGAGATGTGTGGTGGGGCGTCATCATACAGGAGAGATATGTGGTGGGGCGTCATCATACAGGAGAGATGTGTGGTGGGGCGTCATCATACAGGAGAGATGTGTTATAAGGTGTTATCATACAGGAGAGATGTGTTGTAAGGTGTCATCATACAGGAGAGATGTGTTGTTGTAAGGTGTCATCATACAAGAGAGATGTGTTGTAAAGTGTCATCATACAGGAGAGATGTGTTGTAAGGTGTCAGCATACAGGAGAGATGTGTGGTGGGGCATCATCATACAGGAGAGATGTGTTGTAAGGTGTCATCATACAGGAGAGATGTGTGGTGGGGCATCATCATACAGGAGAGATGTGTTGTAAGGTGTCATTATACAGGAGAGATGTGTTGTAAGGTGTCATCATACAGGAGAGATGTGTGGTGGGGCATCATCATACAGGAGAGATGTGTTGTAAGGTGTCATTATACAGGAGAGATGTGTTGTAAGGTGTCATAGACAGACAGACAGATACATCAACAGATAGCGAGAGACTAAGCATCCATCAACATATCAAGACCGCTGGAGAACATATATGACCACATACTATACAGCGCCTCTATGCAGCCATGTACAGCTGAGAACATATAAGGTCACATACTGTACAGCACCTCTATGGAGCCATGTACAGCTGAGAACATATATGGTCACATACTGTACAACACCTCTATGCAGCCATGTACAGCTGAGAACATATATGACCACATACTGTACAGCACCTCTATGCAGCCAGGTACAGCTGAGAACATATATGACCACATACTGTACAGCACCTCTATGGAGCCATGTACAGCTGAGAACATATATGACCACATACTGTACAGCACCTCTATGCAGCCATGTACAGCTGAGAACATATATGACCACATACTGTACAGCACCTCTATGCAGCCAGGTACAGCTGAGAACATATATGACCACATACTGTACAGCACCTCTATGCAGCCAGGTACAGCTGAGAACATATATGACCACATACTGTACAGCACCTCTATGCAGCCATGTACAGCTGAGAACATATATGACCACATACTGTACAGCACCTCTATGCAGCCATGTACAGCTGAGAACATATATGACCACATACTGTACAGCACCTCTATGCAGCCAGGTACAGCTGAGAACATATATGACCACATACTGTACAGCACCTTATGCAGCCATGTACAGCTGAGAACATATATGGTCACATACTGTACAGCACCTCTATGGAGCCATGTACAGCTGAGAACATATATGACCACATACTGTACAGCACCTCTATGGAACCATGTACAGCTGAGAACATATATGGTCACATACTGTACAGCACCTCTATGCAGTCAGGTACAGCTGAGAACATATATGGTCACATACTGTACAGCACCTCTATGGAGCCATGTACAGCTGAGAACATATATGACCACATACTGTACAGCACCTCTATGGAGCCATGTACAGCTGAGAACATATATGGTCACATACTGTACAGCACCTCTATGGAGCCATGTACAGCTGAGAACATATATGGTCACATACTGTACAACACCTCTATGCAGCCATGTACAGCTGAGAACATATATGGTCACATACTGTACAGCACCTCTATGGAACCATGTACAGCTGAGAACATATATGGTCACATACTGTACAGCACCTCTATGGAGCCATGTACAGCTGAGAACATATATGGTCACATACTGTACAGCACCTCTAAGGAGCCATGTACAGCTGAGAACATATATGACCACATACTGTACAGCACCTCTATGGAGCCATGTACAGCTGAGAACATATATGACCACATACTGTACAGCAACTCTATGCAGCCAGGTACAGCTGAGAACATATATGACCACATACTGTACAGCACCTCTATGGAGCCATGTACAGCTGAGAACATATATGACCACATACTGTACAACACCTCTATGGAGCCATGTACAGCTGAGAACATATATGACCACATACTGTACAGCAACTCTATGGAGCCATGTACAGCTGAGAACATATATGACCACATACTGTACAGCACCTCCATGGAGCCCTGTACAGCACCTCTATGGAGCCATGTACAGCTGAGAACATATATGACCACATACTGTACAGCACCTCTATGGAACCATGTACAGCTGAGAACATATATGGTCACAAACTGTACAGCACCTCTATGGAGCCATGTACAGCTGAGAACATATATGACCACATACTGTACAGCACCTCTATGCAGCCATGTACAGCTGAGAACATATATGGTCACATACTGTACAGCACCTCTATGGAGCCATGTACAACTGAGAACATATATGGTCACATACTGTACAGCACCTCTATGCAACCATGTACAGCTGAGAACATATATGGTCACATACTGTACAGCACCTCTATGGAGCCATGTACAGCTGAGAACATATATGACCACATACTGTACAGCACCTCTATGCAACCATGTACAGCTGAGGACTGATTGCCAAAGCAAAAACACGCGCTGTCAATGGAGTTATTTTTAACATATGCAACTTTCAAGTGCCGTCTTTAAGCAGAAACAAAACGATTACAGAGATCGATAATGAATGTAATCGATAATCGACCTGGGCCATTTAAGCCTGTATTGTTAGTCAATTGGTCACGTGTGACGAGGTCTGCTGTCACGTGCTGCCCGCGGGAATGTCCTAGGCAAATATCCTACATGATACCCAGGTCAGTGAGGAACATATGTGGGACATATTTGCTGCAGGACCATAGTGCTTGCCACTGGCTGACCACCTGTTGCCATCTTCCTTCCAGGTGTGATTAAACAGACCGGGTGTTTTTCTGTCAGATATTTGTCTGTTAAGTGTTTGTCTGTCATTGATTGTTCCTGCATCCGTCAACATCTACACCGTAACACTATTTGCTTCTGTGAGTTTGCCTGGAATGCTCTAATATCGATTTGCTATGCGATAATATCCTTAAGTCCTTAATTAACGTTTGCTGATGTATAACACTGGAATAGATTTATCTGTATTTCCATGTTGTAGTTGTCAATATCACTAATATTCTATGTATACAAAGGGTTGGACCAAGCCTTTACCCAAGTTTCAAGGACTCAACAGACGCAAGGAACATTCAAAGATTCTCATATTTTCAATGAACTCCTGAAGTATGCGTGCGTTTCTTTGTGAGCAGTTTAACGAATTCGGGAAACGAGGGAAAGCAGACACTCAAAATCTGCATTTGATTCAAGACAACGAGCCCTTTCACGAAGCATGGCTTCTACAGATGGGAGCCAAGATTTGTATGTTGATATTTTTTTCGCACTAACCATATCATTGGATTTGTCCCCGTCAGACTTTCTTCTTTTCCCAATTCTTAAACAAACGAGGCAACGTCAGTAATGGAGATAAAATCAACAATATTGATAACGTTGATGATGAATTGCTTCATTTAGTTCGCATGACTGCTTTAGGATAAGCCAGGTGCTGCAGTAACATGTACGATATTGATCTTGTAATGGAAACAAACACAATCGCAACACAATATTGCCACCTGAAGCCATTATCCAGTCAACATAAACATCAACAGCTCACGAACATGAAGACCACGAACGAACACGAGGATAAAACGTCAACTGGATTACATGTAATGTACATACTAATGGTGGAAGTGACCATGTTTTCACATGCACCTACTGTGGGCAAACATTTGCAGCAAGAATTGGCCTTACCAGCCACACTCGCCACCGCCATGGATCGTAGTTATTAAGCCTTTTTGAAGCACAATGTACCAAACTATCGTCTGTCAAGACGGAAAGGTGCCAATGTAACATACTGAATACAGAATGAATAGGATAATATATTAGTAAGAGAATCGGTTGACTGGTTGGTGGCTTGCTTGCTTGATAAGATGGTTGGCTGGTTTAATAGTTGGTTGGATAGTTGGTTGTTTGCTTGATTATCTGGTTAGATGATTTGTTCGTTGGTTGGAAAGTTGGTTGCAGAGTTCATCTTCCCCCCTCGAAGCTCAGAAACCAACCAGGTGTGCAAAAAGGGTACTAGCATTTCACATTGAGGGAAAAGCATATTAGCATGTTGCAGGAGTGTCTAGCTCATGCAGAACAGAGAAGCCCTTTATTGGCCACACCCTCTCCTCGTGAAGACAACATCCATAGGGAGGTCAACCAGGGCGAGTGACTGCGGCTGTCTGTGCATATACTCAGGTCCAAGTCTGAAGGTGATCCAAGGGTCAGTGAAAGGCCACTACGACCAGGTGATGGTTCAGCACAGTACATGTGGATTATGTTCCTAGAATCCACAACACCCCAGACTGCTCCTGCTGTCTGCGCTGTCTGTCCGTGTTCCTTGGTGCTTCTCACATCAAATGTTGACCCGGTTAAGATGTGACTACACCCGCTACCTCACATCAAATGTTGACCAGGTAATATTTGACTTCTCCCGCTACCTCACATCAAATGTTGACCAGGTAATATTTGACTGCTCCCGCTACCTCACATCAAATGTTGACCAGGTAATATTTGACTGCTCCCGCTACCTCACATCAAATGTTGACCAGGTAATATTTGACTTCTCCCGTTACCTCACATCAAATGTTGACCAGGTAATATTTGACTGCTCCCGCTACCTCACATCAAATGTTGACCAGGTAATATTTTACTTCTCCCACTACCTCACATCAAATGTGTTTCTCCGGTTCTGACACAACCAGTTGTACACGGCTGTCACTAATGATGTGTGAATGTAAATCATGGACAACCAGTTGCTTCCACACGGCTGTCACTAATGATGTGTGAATGTAAATCATGGACAACGAGTTGGGACGTCGATGAACGCCTGATGGCTGCAAGAATGTGGTTTCCGCGGGAAATACCAAAGACAACCTGGGCGAACAGACAAACAAAACATGTCCTGGGCCAAAAGACAAACAAAACATGTCCTGGGCGAACACAAACAACGTCCTGGGCGAATAGAGAAACAAAACATGTCCTGGGCGAATAGAGAAACAAAACATGTCCTGGGCTCATCTCATCTCATCTCATCTCATCTCATCATGTTCCTCTTGTACCTTGCGGTGTCGAGGTGAAGTATAAACATAGTGAGAGTGCCCGGTTATGGGCTTCGTATATCGACATTCCCATGGATTCTGTTATTCCCTCCGTCCAACGTTTACGTGGTCGGCCTCTTCCTCTGTTTCCATCTGGTCTGTACATCATTGCTTGTTGTGGCATGCTGTTCACTTGTAACCTACTTGCATGGCCAAACCATTTGACTTGCTGCTTTCTAATAAAATCTAGAGCAGCTTTAACCCCTACTTTAGTCCTGATTTCTTCATTTCTGATCTTATCTCTTCTTGATACGTTGAGTATTCTTCTCAGAAACCTCATTTCTGTTGTTGTGATTTTTCTTTTCTCTTTTTCTGTTATTGTCCAGGTTTGGCATTGGTAGCACAGAGTTGGTAGGAAGATTGTGTTGTAAAGTGCTTTCTTAGTATTTATTGATACATGTTTGTTCTTTAGTATTGGTGCCATTTGTCCAATGAGTTGATTTGCCTTATTGCACCTATTTTCGATCTCGTCTTCTGATCTGCCCTTTGATGATATTATACTTCCTAGGTATTTGAAGCTCTTTACTTGTTTCAAGGGATGTTCGTTTAGGTGAATTGTTGCTGTTTGTTCTTCTTTAGTTATAGTCATTACCTCTGTTTTGCTTGTCCTGGGCGAACAGAGAAAAAAAAATGTCCTGGGCGAAAAGAGAAACGAAACATGTCCTGGGCGAAGATAAAACAAAACATGTCCAATGTGAACAGAGAAACATGTCCTGGGCGAACAGAGAAACATGTCCTGGGCGAACAGAGAAACATGTCCTGGGCGAACAGAGAAACATGTCCTGGGCGAACAGAGAAACATGTTCTGGGCGAACAGAGAAACATGTCCTGGGCGAACAGAGAAACATGTCCTGGGCGAACAGAGAAACATGTCCTGGGCGAACAGAGAAACATGTCCTGGGCGAACAGAGAAACATGTCCTGGTCCAACAGAAACACATGTCGTGGGGGAACAGAGAAACAAAGAGGCAGTTGTGTAACTAGCAGATAAGTACCACAGATTGATTGGAGACATTAGACAGTTGTGTAACTAGCAGATAAGTACCACAGATTGATTGGAGACATTAGACAGTTGTGTAACTAGCAGATAAGTACCACAGATTGATTGGAGACATTAGACAGTTGTGTAACTAGCAGATAAGTACCACAGATTGATTGGAGACATTAGACAGTTGTGTAACTAGCAGATAAGTACCACAGATTGATTGGAGACATTAGACAGTTGTGTAACTAGCAGATAAGTACCACAGATTGATTGGAGACATTAGACAGTTGTGTAACTAGCAGATAAATACCGCAGATTGATTGGAGACATTAGACAGTTGTGTAACTAGCAGATAAGTACCACAGATTGATTGGAGACATTAGACAGTTGTGTAACTAGCAGATAAGTACCACAGATTGATTGGAGACATTATACAGTTGTGTAACTAGCAGATAAGTACCACAGATTGATTGGAGACATTATACAGTTGTGTAACTAGCAGATAAGTACCACAGATTGATTGGAGACATTAGACAGTTGTGTAACTAGCAGATAAGTACCACAGATTGATTGGAGACATTAGACAGTTGTGTAACTAGCAGATAAGTACCAACAGATTGATTGGAGACATTAGACAGTTGTGTAACTAGCAGATAAGTACCAACAGATTGATTGGAGACATTATACAGTTGTGTAACTAGCAGATAAGTACCACAGATTGATTGGAGACATTATACAGTTGTGTAACTAGCAGATAAGTACCACAGATTGATTGGAGACATTAGACAGTTGTGTAACTAGCAGATAAGTACCAGCAGATTGATTGGAGACATTAGACAGTTGTGTAACTAGCAGATAAGTACCACAGATTGATTGGAGACATTAGACAGTTGTGTAACTAGCAGATAAGTACCACAGATTGATTGGAGACATTAGACAGTTGTGTAACTAGCAGATAAGTACCACAGATTGATTGGAGACATTAGACAGTTGTGTAACTAGCAGATAAGTACCACAGATTGATTGGAGACATTAGACAGTTGTGTAACTAGCAGATAATACCACAGATGATTGGAGGAATCTAGACAGATGTTGTAAAGACAGATAAGTACCACAGATTGATTCGGAGAAATTAGGACAGTCTGTGTAACTAGCAGATAAGTACCACAGGATTGATGGAGACCATTAGACAGTTGTGTAACTAGCAGATTAAGTACCACAGATTGCTTGGAGACATAGACAGTTGTGTTAACTAGCAGGTACGTACCACAGATTGATTGGAGACCTTAGACAGTTGTGTAACTAGCAGAAAGTACCACAGATTGATGGAGACATTAGACAGTTGTTTAACTAGAGATAAGAACCACAGATTGATGGGAGGACATTAGACAGTCGTGTAACTAGCAGATAAGTACCACAGATTGATTGGAGACATTAGAAGTTGGGTAACTAAGCAGATAAGTACAAAGATTGATGGAGACATTAGGGACATGTTGTTGTAACTAGAGATAAGTACCACAGATTGATTGGCGACATTAGGACCGTTGTGTAACTAGCAGATAAGTACCACAGATTGATGGGGAACATTAGGACCGTTGTTGTAATAGAGATAAGACCACAGACGTGATTGGAGACCTTAGGGACAGGTGTTGTTGTAACTAGCAGAATAAACTACCGCAGATTGATTGGAGACATTCAGACAGTGTGTTAACTAGCAGATAAGTACCAAAGATTGATTGGAGACATTAGACAGTTGTGTAAAACTAGCAGATAAGTACCACGATTGATGGAGGACACTTATACAGTTGTGTAACTAGCAGATAAGTAACACCGATGATTGGAGAATTATACAGTTGTGTAACTAGCAGATAAGTACCACAGATGATTGGAGACATTTTAGACAGTTGTGTAAACTTAGAAGATAAGTACCACAGAAGATTGATTGGAGACATTAGACAGTTGTGTAACTAGCAAGATAGTCACCCACAGATTGATGGAGACATTAGACCGTTGTGTAACTAGCAGATAAGTACCACAGATTGATGGCGAACTTATTACAGTTGTGTAACTAGCAGATAAGTACCACAGATTGATTGAGACATATACAGTTGTGTAACTAGCAGCTAAGTACCACCGAATGGGATTGGAGACATCTAGACATGGAACTAGCAGATAAGTACCGACAGATTGATTGGAGACATTAGACAGTTGTGTAACTAGCAGATAAGTACCACAGATTGATTGGAGACATTAGACAGTTGTGTAACTAGCAGATAAGTACCACAGATTGGATTGGAGACATTAGACAGTTGTGTAAACTAGCAGATAAGTACCACAGATTGATTGGAGACCTTAGACAGTTGTGTAACTAGCAGATAAGTAACACCAGATGTGTATTGGAGACATTAGACAGTTGTGTAACTTAGCAGATAAGTATACACAGATTGATTGGAGACATTAGACAGTTGTGTGACTAGCAGATAAGTACCACAGATTGATTGGAGACATTAGACAGTTGTGTAACTAGCAGATAAAGTACCACGATGATTGGAGACATTAGACAGTTGTGTAACTAGCAGATAAGTACCACAGATTGATTGTAGGACATTAGACAGTTGTGTAACTAGCAGATAAGTACCACAGATTGATTGGAGACATTAGACAGTTGTTTAAACTAGCAGATAAGTACCACAGATTGATTGGAGACATTAGACAGTGTGTAACTAGCGATAAAGTACCACAGATTGATTGGAGACATTAGACAGCTGTTGTAACTAGCAGATAAGTACCACAGATTGATTGGAGACATTAGACAGTTGTGTAACTAGCAGAAAGTACCACAGATGATTGGAGACCATATACAGTTGTGTAACTAGCAGATAAGTACCACAGATTGATTGGAGACATTAGAACGAAGTTGTGGAACTAGCAGATAATACCACAGATTTGATTGGAGACATTAGAAGGTTGATGTAACTAGCAGATGTAAGTACCACAGATTGATTGGAGACATTATACAGTTGTGTAACTAGCAGATAAGTACCACAGATTGATTGGAGACATTAGACAGTGTGTAACTAGCAGATAAAGTACCACAGATTGATTGGAGACTTAGACAGTTGTGTAACTAGCAGATAAGTACCACAGATTGATTGGAGCATTAGACAGTTGTGTAACTAGCAGATAAGTACCACAGATTGATTGGAGACATTAGACAGTTGTGTAACTAGCAGATAAGTACCACAGATTGATTGGAGACATTATACAGTTGTGTAACTAGCAGATAAGTACCACAGATTGATTGGAGACATGATACA
Organism: Cepaea nemoralis; assembly: GCA_014155875.1. NCBI lineage: Eukaryota > Metazoa > Mollusca > Gastropoda > Stylommatophora > Helicidae > Cepaea > Cepaea nemoralis. The sequence continues at coordinate 29,096 of JACEFZ010006425.1, read as the reverse complement.
GTTGTGTAACTAGCAGATAAGTACCACAGATTGATTGGAGACATTATACAGTTGTGTAACTAGCAGATAAATACCACAGATTGATTGGAGACATTATACAGTTGTGTAACTAGCAGATAAGTACCACAGATTGATTGGAGACATTAGACAGTTGTGTAACTAGCAGATAAGTACCGCAGATTGATTGGAGACATTAGACAGTTGTGTAACTAGCAGATAAGTACCACAGATTGATTGGAGACATTAGACAGTTGTGTAACTAGCAGATAAATACCGCAGATTGATTGGAGACATTAGACAGTTGTGTAATTAGCAGATAATACCGCAGATTGATTGGAGACATTAGACAGTTGACTTCACCGTTGCGTGGACATGTTTTGAGAAACATTAACGTGAAAACTTGGTGACAACTGGCAAACTTGGTGACAGAAAAGCAAGGATAAAGACAACGATATAGATTGCTGGATTGGCACATGACATGACCGCGTCAAGAACACACACGTCATCCGAGATTCCGGTGATCGTGTGAGATGACGACCGCTGATGTTCGGCATGGCACCGGATGATGATGTCAATGTCCTAATTCTTCTAGGTGAATGTTCTCCCGCGACACCTCCTGAACCATTGGCCTTGATGTTCTCAATACGTGGCCATGCTTTTCTGAGACATGAGATGACAGTTGTATAGCGAATGTGGATAGTCAGTCTCTGACGACGCACTTTGCTGTGTTCTATTATATGTACTCACGCCCTGCAGTAGTACGTGCTTGTGTTACATACAGAGATATGTGAGCAATTTCGTGTCGGAACACTGCTGCCCGGTATCAGGCTGAGAAAGTCCTGCTCTCCTGAAACAACAGCCAGATACACGAGTCGGCTCAGATAGCGTCTAACGGGCCAGCAGGCGAGGGCCGTTATCGTTGTGAGGATCATGGTGCGCGCATGGCAATCTGGAAAGTTCCGTGTTTGTACAGAAATCTCTTTAATTGGGTTACCTGCGACAGGTAACATGGGGAGAATAGACATTTAACAAGACAATGCAGATACATGATTTGAGCTAACAAGACTGTCTCTTTGCTCTCTCTCTCTCTCTCTCTCTCTCTCTCTCTCTCTCTCTCTCTCTCTCTCTCTCTTCTCTCTCTCTATCTCTCTCTCTCTCTATCTCTTCCACACACTAATCCAGGAGTGATAAGGTACACTCCAAACAGTCCTTCTGTTGGCCAGTGCCAGTTCTCTCGCTCCTTCCCCCCACCCCGCGTCTCTCTCTTTTCCTCTCTCGTACACACACTAATCCAGGAGCGATAGGTACACCGCCAAACAGTCTTGCTGTTGGCCAGTGGCAGATCTCCCCCCCCCATCTCTCTCTCTCTCTCTTTCTCACGCTGTGTGTCTGTGTGTTATCACTTCTGATGGCCAACGGAAGATCTCTCTCTCTCTCTCTCTCTCTCTCTCTCTCTCTCTCTCTCTCTCTCTCTCTGTATGTCTGTCTGCTGTATGTTATCCTTCTGGTGGTCGATGTCAGATTCTGTTGTCTGTCTGTCTGTCTGTCTGTCTGTCTGTCTGTCTGTCTATTATCTCTCTGATGGCCAAAGGCATCAGTGTTACCTCGTCAACGGGACACCTAGCTGCCTTCGCTCCGAACATGCAGTCACGTTCCAAAAAACCTCGGGCAGATTCAAAAGCATTTCACACGAAACTCACAGCTCACAGTGTCGCGCCACGCACTTACTCAGCAGCAGGGCGACGGAACCATCAAGCCTCCTTAGTCGCCTCTTACGACATGCATGGTAGGCAACAGTGTTACTATTTTTGGCTTCTCTTATGAGCCCCGGCAACACACGGGAGACGAGCATCAGTTAGCTCATACATAGGTCACATCATATACCTCACATCAAATAGCACACATCATATACCTCACATCAAATAGCACACATCATATACCTCACATCAAATAGCACACATCATATACCTCACATCAAATAGGACACATCATATACCTCACATCAAATAGGACACATCATATACCTCACATCAAATAGCACACATCATATACCTCACATCAAATAGGACACATCATATACCTCACATCAAATAGGTCACATCATATACCTCACATCAAATAGGACACATCATATACCTCACATCAAATAGCACACATCATATACCTCACATCAAATAGCACACATCATATACCTCACATCAAATAGCACACATCATATACCTCACATCAAATAGGTCACATCATATACCTCACATCAAATAGCACACATCATATACCTCACATCAAATAGGTCACATCATATACCTCACATCAAATAGCACACATCATATACCTCACATCAATAGGTCACATCATATACCTCACATCAAATAGCACACATCATATACCTCACATCAAATAGGTCACATCATATACCTCACATCAAATAGCACACATCATATACCTCACATCAAATAGGTCACATCATATACCTCACATCAAATAGCACACATCATATACCTCACATCAAATAGGTCACATCATATACCTCACATCAAATAGGACACATCATATACCTCACATCAAATAGGACACATCATATACCTCACATCAAATAGGACACATCATATACCTCACATCAAATAGGACACATCATATACCTCACATCAAATAGGACATATCATATACCTCACATCAAATAGGACACATCATATACCTCACATCAAATAGGACACATGATATACCTCACATCAAATAGGTCACATCATATACCTCACAACAAATAGGTCACATGATATACCTCACATCAAATAGGTCACATGATATACCTCACATCAAATAGGTCACATCAAATAGGACACATCATATACCTCACATCAAATAGGACACATCACATAGGTCGTATCGTATAGCTCACATCACACAGGACACAATCAATCAACGGATAATGTTTCACTGCAACATAACTTTTACAGCACAAACCAGACTGATTGTAGGAACAAGTATTTCACAGGCCATCCTGGTTGTAGGAACAACTACAAGTAAGAAGAAAAAAAGAGGTCAAAAGAGAACATATTGAATGTTTCATTTGAATCGTTCCAGATTAAACCCGCAAACAGTAAAAGTGTATTACAATAGCTGTCAATGAATGTACTTTACTCTTAGTAAGTGACCAAGATACAATCATGTTAAAAAATAAATATAAATTCAAAGCAGGGGAACGCAGAGGTGTTTCCAAGGCACCAGGGCCAGGTTTTATACTGGCCAAGACCTACTAACACGTCCTAGTCGTGCGTCCTGGGCAACAGGTCCCTTCGGGGTCCTGGCTAACGTAGTAGGATCGTTGATTCTTCCGAAGTCGGAGAGTATTTGCCTGCATGGTGAGGAACCACCAGTCTGCACACCAATAAGCCAGACATGGGACAACGGATACTCACGCAAACCTCAGGTCCTGTATAACATCACACTGATGTTGGACAACAGGATGTCTTCATCCGACAAACAGGACTTCACGCTGGAGATCACAGCCAGCGAACACAAGCAAGCAAGCAAGCAATTCAAAGCAGGCCTTTTTCAATACGCTAAAAACAAAACATTATATAAACAGCCGATTGTACAATTAGTACCTTATAATCGTTATTATTACTCATAAATTATTTTTTTTTTAACATACAATATAAGAAATGCAGGACATTTTAAAGGTTTATAACTTTGCCTGTTAGGCGGAGAATATTAGGGTAAAAAGGAGGACATGTCCTCTTTTTACCGGACGTCTGGCAACCAATGTAGCAACAACTATAGCACAGACCAATCTGGTTGAAGGAACAACTATAGCACAGACCAATCTGGTTGTAGGAACAACTATAGCACAGATCAATCTAGTTGTAGGAACAACTATAGCACAGGCCATTCTGGTTGTATGAACAACTATAGTACAGACCAGACTGGTTGTGTGAATAACTATAGTACAGGCCATTCTGGTTGTAGGAACAACTATAGCACAGACCAGACTGGTTGTGTGAATAGTTATAGCACAGGCCATTCTGGTTGTAGGAACAACTATAGCATAGGCCATTCTGGTTGTATGAACAACTATAGCACATACCAGACTGGTTGTGTGAATAACTATAGCACAGGCCATTCTGATTGCAGGAATAACTATAGCACAGACCAATCTGGTTGTAGGAATAAATATAGCACAGACCATTCTGGTTGTAGGAATAACTATAGCACAGACCAATCTGGTTGTAGGAATAACTATAGCACAGACCAATCCGGTTGTAGGAATAACTATAGCACATACTTTCTGGTTGTAGGAACAACTATAGCACATGCCATTCTGGTTCAAACTATAGCACAGGTAATTCTGGTTGTAGGAACAACTATAGCACAGATCAATCAGGTTGTAGCACACCACAACACATGTTGTATTATGACAGTTGTATTTGCTGATATCTTCACACATGTATTATGACTGTTGTTTTTGCATTTGATATCTTCACAAACGTTGTATTACGACAGTTATGTCAAGCCTGACATCCAGTTCACGCCTGTGGCCTAGTAGCTGTCAGCATGAGACAGCGTCCAGCCCCGGGCAACAGCTGTGACAGGCTGGCTAAACCTGGCGCGGGTAGCCGATTTGGTTTCAAAGCAATCGGTGAGTTAGGATATGCCTACCCAACATGTAAAGACAGGATTCGGCTGACTGCGCGGAAGAAATAATTGATGATTCAACGGGCAAGACGGCGTTTACCTGCAAAGCGTTGTGGAACTTAATGGGCACAGCAAGGCAGTAGAGCGCCCTGGTCATCCACTGCACCTGTATTCGTCTCCACGAGGCTCTAGGCTACCAGTTGATTTTGAGAGCCAATATATACAGGGATAACTAGCCTGTGGCAGCCTAACGTCGACTGCATCTGTGTCCGTCTCCAGTCGTCTTGCCATGCTCGCCACTAGAACCAGATGTACGCAGACGAGAGAGTGGGGTCGAAGGAGTTGCGCAACCACTTCCTCATTATAATCCAATCTAAAGCGCAAGCCATTCGTTCTTCATCAAATTAAAAGATGCAATGATTGAATGGTCCTCATAATTCGTGATGGACGAACATCCAATTCGTCTCCAGTCGTCTTGACTTGTCTTGCCACTGGACTTAGATGGACTCAGGGGAGAGAATGAGGTCGAAGAATTGCGCGCAACTCGTCCAGACTTTAATCCAATTCATGGCGCAAGTCATTCTTCATCCAACTTCATATATATCGTCAGGAGGAGTGACAGATGAAAAGTGCGGTGACAAAATCCATGTGTGGTGCCGAATGTTGGACAGATCATTGTCTCATTGTCTCGAAAATAAACATACACATCAAGCCACCACGGCGTCCTCAAGAAATAAAATTGCAAACAAAAGAAAAAAAAAAACAATAAATGTCCCCCACCTAAACAGCAAATAAATTCAGCTGTCGTTTGAAATTATGCTGGAAGACCGCCTCAAGCCCAATGCTGCAGCTAAACAGGATGCGGAAACAGAGTGGAGAGCCCTAAAGGACATAATTTAAAACACTGCTATGGAAATCCTAGATCCAGCGCCACGAAAACATAAAGACTCGTTTGTTGAAAATTCCGAAGACATCAACCAATTGCTGGACGAGAAACATTTTCTCCTCAAGGCACATTTGAATGACCCGAAGTCAACATAAAATACAGATGCCTAGAAGAACAATGTGGGTTTGTAGAAGGCAAGGGCACAGTAAATGCTGTGTATATACTGAGAACAGTAATTGACCGTTCTATAGAAGTAAACTAAGATCTATATCTTTGCTTTATTGACTACACAAAGGCTTTCAATAATGTGAGACATGTCGGCATGATAAGGATGCTTTAAGATCTACAAATCGATGGAAAAGACCTTAGACTTGTAAAAAATATATATTGGAAACAACAAGCTGCCATAAGAATTGATAACAATGTAGGTCAATATCAGCCTATTAAGAGAGGTGTGAGACAGGGATGTGTAATGTCTCCAGATCTTTTTTCCCCTGTACAGTTAAAATATATAAAAATATTAAAATATATTCAGAAATATAGAAGATATGGAAGGAATCAACATCGGGGGAAGATACATCAATAACATTAGATATGCAGATGATACAGTCTTGATTGCAGACAATGAACAGGACCTGCAAAATTTAGTACATGCGGTTGTTGCACACAGTGAGCAACTAGGGTTAGAACTGAATATTAAGAAGACACAAATTATGGTCGTCACTAGGAAGAAGGAAATACCACAATGTGATATACGAGTAGATGGACATATTCTTAAACAAGTGAATCCATACTGTTATCTCGGAACAGTCTTAACATCTGATTGGAGATGCATTGAAGAGATTAGAACAAGAATTGCCATTGCGAAGTTAGCCTTTTGCCAGATGAAAAACATACTGACCAATAAAAAGATATCAATTGAAACGAGAAAAAGAGTGTTGAAGTGCTACATAGAACCTGTACTTGTGCATGGATGTGAAGTGTCAACAACTCAACTGACAGGCGTCATCGGGTACTTCTGGCACACCATACAAGAAAACTTGCAAGTCGTGTGCGAGGAAATTAAATGGTACATTTATTGCCGTTGGCTCGCTACAAGCAGTGAACAGTCGCTATTGAAACACACAACATACAGCCACAGTATTATCTATCACGAGCTGCTACCCCTATGCTAACTTTCTACACAAATAAACACAAATACCCCTATCGCTACTCTAACGAGGTGAACACTACAAGTCCGTCCGGCCGTCTGCCAATCTTTTCATTCCTTCGTCACACACCACGGGGATTGACCTTCACCTTGGTGCGTGTTGCCTCACATGGCACGCTGATGGCAGACGTGGTACGTTGAGTGTATACTCAACTTCTCTGTGGCTACCACGAGGCGTGATGTTATCGTGATTAGAGTGCTAACTCTCTGAACACCGCCTGCGTGTCTCATGAGGGAATGGTCACCAAACTCTTATTACCTCATCTCCCATGCCCTTCCCTCGGGCACCGTATCCCCTCCTGGTCTCTTCATGATTGACTGCTCTTCCTGGCGAAGGGGATGCGGTCGAGTCTTTGACACACACCCACCCCTCCTGTGTTGCGTCATCAACTTTCACTCATTGGTTGTGACTCAAGAGGTTATAAAAAATTAGTGTCTCTAATTTTTGTCAAAGACTCTAGGTAACCTGGTTTTGGGTAAAGTAATAGACTTCTACTGACTATTGTCACAATGTAGCAAAACTTTACGTGGCTACTGGCAATCGCCACAAACTTGACTGGCTGGCGTGAGCCCTCTTCTCACATGCCATATTATATTATTAGAGGTATGTCTGAACCGGACCGTTGTCTTATAAGACCTGCCCTCACATAGTAAATTAACTTACTACCCATACAAAGTTGACTTTCTTAGGGTCAACACATGAATTGCTTCATGTCCCCCATATAATATTTAACAACCATTATACAAGAGTGTGTGCGACAGGCTTTACCTACATCGCTTCCGCGTGTAAAGTTCTATTGCACTGTTAAGATAGTTCTTCGTTGTCTATTATGTCCCCTGACCCGAAGTTATCTCCCTTTGATCTACAAAAAGTGTATGTAATTTATATGTTTGTTTTTCTGGTTGTTTGCGTGTTTGGATGTAACTAACTTACTAATCTAACTTCTAAACTATGTTTCTAAGTCCTATGTGTATGTATGTTAGTTTTTTAAGTGTTATAATTTGGTTAAATGCGGCCACAAACAGGTGCATAACACTAATTCGTGACTACATTCCCTTGTTATGAAACTGAAAATACTGTAATCTAAGTTCTAAACTATATTGCAGACACACATTCATACTAGCACATTTCCACTAACGAAAACCAACACTAACACAGACAAATATTAAAATTCGAACCAGGCAGCAGAAGAATTCGCTGACCAATCTCACTCTATTCTGTCTATTTTCCATTCGCTCTCACTTTCACACTTCTGTCACACTGCTTTCACCCTTACTTCTGTCACACATCTATTATCCTTCCACACTAATTCATCTGATTATTTAAAAACCTTGGAGTGACACTGTACAGGTTTGGCTCAGTTTGAGATGGTTGAGTCTCATGACGGTGCGAAAGTTGTTGCACGAGTCATGTATTTACAATATATTTACATGGATGAGAAAGGGTTGATGGTTTGTCCCCTTGGTCTCATCATCCACTATATTACACTAATCTAGCACTCTACATTCTAACCTACTAATACTACTTGTATAAATAAATATATAATGTGTTAACTAAATTTTTGTCATGTTAATTATCTGATATGTTTATGTTAATCGTTATGTTTATCTAATATAAGGGAAGTAATTTAACTATTTAAATGTAATGGATGTGATGTGAGTTATGTACCTTAATTACATGGCTGATGTGTACACAAATTATGTAATTTTCTAAATACTATGCTAAATAATGTTTTTACATGTATGAGTGATGTTCTTAATCTAAATGGTGTAAATGATGTATGTTCCCTTATCTACTCTTTTCAATCTATTCTGATGTACAATGATGATACTAATACATGGTAATGTTTAATAGATGGTATGGTTTCATGAAGATGGAATAAACTAAACTAAACTGAAGGTAAATGAAATGTAATAATCTAAATGGTACTATTCTTATATTAATTTTATTTTAGCTTGTAATTAACTATTGTCATATCTAAACTAATATTTTAAGTTACAACTACTGTAATAACTATTCTATTAAAATAAATGAGAACTATTATATTTCCCTAACCTACATCTACTTTGTCATTATCTTAAAATATTATATTACATATCACATTAAGTTTATATACATGTTATTCAGTTTCCACAGGTTAGTAGTTGCCTTCATGTTTGTACATTGCTTGTATAGGCATAATATATCTACACACTTTGCCTGGGTATCTGAAATACTTTGCACAGTCATCATAATGTTCTATCGGTAGTGCACGTGTAGAGTTCGCTGGTGTCGTAGCTCAGCCTTTTCGTGTCTGTAATTAAGCATTGTTCTGACACTGTTTTCTGCGCTTCACACAAATGATACACCGGAATGGAGCTTAGTTGGTAATGAGCTGTCCTATTTCACACGGTGATATTTACGTTCTGCAGCACAGTTCTTGCCTTAATGTCTACGGACACATGATAGTTCACTGTTCTTGGTACATGATTAAGCATATACTGTCGATGTATATGTACCCTATTTTACATAGAATATTATAACGTATTCATGTACTAACTATCACTCTACATTTATATGTGGGATTTCAGGTATTTCTACCCCAGATGGTAAAACTAGTGACCACCTGTATATCCGGTCATTTTGATGCACACCACTCGGTATGACCGTGATCGGGGAGTTGTCGGTCTGGACACTGCAGTGAACATCCGTCAGAATTCGATGGAGCTTTTTCACCTCATAGATGACGCTTAGGGTTGCAACTGTGATATGGAATCTCTGGACTCAGCAGGTGTGATCTTACGGCTCACGTAGCAACTCGGGTGGAAGATGCCCTAAAAAAATTGGCCTAGTACTGCTGGCATCTGTCCTAGAATAATAAACGAGCCTAGGATTAGGCAAGCGGAGGATTGGAATATTTACAAAAAAGAATTTTCAATTTTGACAATGCAGAAATTAATAATGCATCTTTCACATTTCATTTCCAGAAGATTTTAAGACATTGGAAAATATAATTGTAATTTCTGAGTAATTTACTAATCGTAAAAGGCTTCTGACCTGCTTCTATGTCAGTTTTAAGTTGACATGGCCTTGTCAGATGACACCAAGAGATGTGAGATGACATGATCGCAAAAATTAAATTTCTTTGAGGCCTATTTCCACTGTGCTTGGTTTGACAGCGAGACCGAAGAGTCGCACTCTGTCAAAGGCATGTCTCAGTTTCAGTAAGTGTATTGTCCAGTCATCAGTATTCTGATATATTCATCTGTATTATGTCAGTTCACTAAATGTATGCCCCTCGTCGGATTTGCCAGTCTCGCTAACTAGTGTAGTTGCGCTCTGTATGTCTGTCGTCTGATCACTAGGTGTAGGTGCACTCTGTTCGTCTGTCACTACTTCTGTCTCTTGTCTTGAAAAGTGAGGTTTTCGCATGTTGACATGGAATATCTCTAAGTGTCTGTTTATCGACATTCCATCGTCAACATGTACCATGGTTATGTACCACCTTGAATGGTCCTTGCAATTTCGTTTGTATGGAAGTAGCCTAAATCTGTCTTGATCAAGTTCAAGATCACTTGTTTTCGCACCTTTGTTTGTGTGCTTGTGGTAGAACTGACCCTTCCTCTATCAAATGGCTTGGGTGCCAGTGTAGAGGGTTGTACTTCAGTTGTAGGATGTCCACCCTTAAACTTTCGTACTAATTGTTGACAGACATTACAAGCAAATACATTATGACAAAATAATTTTATATTATTGAAAAAACCTGGCCTGTTATTGTTGTATGCCAGATGACCAGCACACGGTGTTTGATGTGCATTCTTTAGCACAGTTAAACGGTGTTGTTCAGGTAACACCTGTTCATGGTTACCTGTAGTATGACATCTAGTTGAAATGCCATTCTTCAATCTAGAGAACACTGATGTATGTTTGGTGATTTTGGCTCTTTGTTTCATTAAGTTTAAATATGGAGACACATTAAGATCAGATTTCTGCTGGTGTATAAATTTCTGTGTGTTTGTGTCATCTGTGCTGGTTGGAAAAAGCATCAGTAGTGTCTCATCTTGTAATGGGTCATGATGTTTTGAAGTGTCAACTCTGGTTGTTGTCCTAGCTGCATTTAATTTCTCCCATGCAACTATTTCATCACTAGTACATTGTTTCAATTGGGGTAAGCACCCCAAAATTAAATCAGTACAAGGGTTGTCAAGTATTGCACAAGTAAAGGTACCCGAAAGAAAAGGAGTATTAATGTGGGCTTTTGCCAAAGGGTAGATCTCAACGTTACCCGAAAAGGTTCGGCATTTCACAGTGTCACCTGTGTAATCACCCGGACTCACTAGTTCTTTTCGAAGACCAATAAGGGTGCTGCCACTATCCAGCAAACATTGGCAAGGTACATTATTGACCATTGCATTGTGGAACACCAAAATGCCTCTGGAGGCTAGTGCTGCGTTTACATTCTCAGATGAGAACGGTACTGTATGTCCACATTCTAGTTTTGCGTCGGCATGAAATTGGTGACATCGTTCACAATTGTCAAAGCTTAATACATCGTTCACGCAACATACATCTACAGACTCTCTGAAAGGTAAGTCAACCTCATTTTCATTTTCAACCTCACACTCATCCTCACTACCACTATCTGAAGAGGTGTCAATCAAAATAGCATTGTTAGCTTTCATACGTTGGCGGCCAAGGCACTTATTAGAATAATGGCCATAGCAGGAACAAAAAAAAACATTTGATTGCCCGCCTGTATGCCGATCTTTTATTTTGCTGCTTCTTGATAACATTTTCAAGATGCGCCGGATAGTTCGGCGATTTGTCGCACATAGAATAAGTGTCATGCATCTGTTGACAATAAATACATTTTGCCACTTTTCTGTCTTTCTTGTCATATTTCTGAAAAGGTTTTCTGTTGCTCTGATGGTTTTTGGGTTGGTCTTTCACAAAGGAAACTATTTCAGAGTCACTTGAGGTCTTAAAAATCTCTCTGTTAGAAGAAAAATATGCTGAGCCTTTTTTTTCGAACTGCTCGATGTTCTCAATGTCTGACTGCTGCAAAAACTTAGCAAAAGGAGAAGGTATAGTAGATATAACCTTGTCCATAGCTATTAGGTTTTTTAATCTATCAAAGTCTTTACCTATGTTGGCTGCTTTAAGCCACCTGTTTAGTACACTCTGCACATTTGAAAAATAATCTATAAAAGTTTCACTAGGTTTAGGTTTTAAATTTGAGAACTGAACCTGATACCCAGGGGCATCAAGTAAAAAGTGCTGCATAATCCTATCATGGATGTATTGATAGCTAGATCTAAGTTCAATAGGAATAGACTCTATTACTTTAAGGGGCTCACCACTTAGATTCTTCATGTAAATAGGAGCCCACATATCTAAAGGAACTTGGTGATATTTAAATTGATACTCTACATTCTCTGTCCAGGCTGATATGGAATCTTCTTTGCAATATGGTTTGATAATATTTTTGTATTTGTTGAACTTATTTTCTTCTTGTTGACTTCTTAATTTAGTGGCAGAGATCTCTGCGTGTGAGTCTACATCCATGCCTTTCATCTTCAATTGTGTCTCTGATTCTACTTGAATTTGTTTTTCCTTAATATCTATTTCTTTTTGCTTTAGTTCTCTTTCTTGCTCTAGTTGCCTTTGCTTCAGTTCTAATTCCTTTTGTTTTATTTCTTTCTCTTGATCTAATTGCTTTTGTTTCATCTCCTTATCATGTTCTAACTGTTGTTGTTTAACTGTCTTATCATGTTCTAACTGTTGTTGTTTAATTTCTAATTCTTTTTGCTTAATCTGTTTGTCATCTTCTAGCTGTTTTTGTTTTGTTATCTCAGCTCGTTCTGCAATCTCCTTCTCTTGTTGTAACTGTTGTTGCTTAATTTCTAATTCTTTTTGCTTATTTATTTCAGCTAGTTCTTTCTGATGTTGTCTTTCTTGTTCCCTTTCTCGTGCGCGTTCGTCCCTCTCTGCATCCTTTGCTTCCTTAATTTTCCTATCAGCATATTCCTCTAAGTCCTTTCCTGTATATTGTAAATCTTTACCTGCTTTTATAAAGTCAGATAAGGTCGCCATGCTGTTAAGTAATTAGCTAGTGTTGACTTACCCTGCTTTGTTTATTTACCTATTTATCTACAATGTTATCTATTTGTTCCTCGTTAAGGAATATTAATTTTATTTTCAGTTTATGTGTTGCACGAAAATTCTATGTTGGAATATCAGAGCACAAAAAATATGATACTGTATCACAAGCTGAAAAAGAGATGCACTATTAATCACAATGCATGCCAAAAATATAGGTATACTCAACTTAATGTTCCCGAGAATCAGGGAACGTAAGCTCCGTTGACACCGGTCACCTTGTTTGGTACCTTCGGGAGGAGACACGTTTCGTAAGTAGGACACTATATTTGGCACACCGGCGTAAGTACTCAGCTGTTGCTCGCCCTCTGATATGCAGGGCAGCAGTAAACACGCCTACTGCACGATATGATTTACTCGACAACTAAGGACAATGACTTAGACAATGACAGACTCACGAACAACTAGAATATGTATTAATTAAATTTAATGTCAATGTCCTGTCTTTGTTCTAACAGTAATTGCCTTTCGTTACTAACCTAGTTAATTTCTGTAAGCGTTGTGCAGCCAAGTCCATCTGCTCGGCAAAAAAATAGTTCCTTCGTGACGGTAAACAAAGAGAAAGTAGAACCAAAAATATGCATAACTGCTTTTAAATGAATAAAAATAACATAATAATGTTTAAATAAATAAATATATTCATTTAGTAATTCAAATAAATAAATAATAAACGATATAAAGCACAGATTCAGGCGGGCAGCCGTTAAGCGATCTTGAACACACTCGATTGCTCTATGCTAATGACGCAGACCAACTGTTTGTCAATCACTCCACGTCACAGCGCTATTTACAGCACAGTGCTATTTTTAGTTTCCAAAAATCGATATTGTCGGCTGGCGGTGTATCACTCCGCCCTGAATCATGTTTGGTGCTTATTCAATAATAAATTGGTAAATACATAAATAAATATAAGAAAGCAAGAATATTAATACTTACAGCTTTGCAGAATATATGATTTCACTAAATAAACACAATTAAACACTATATTTCGTCACGATAGGCATATTTCTAGCCCGCAAATTGCACTCGTTTGCACAAATTACCGTCACTACAAAAATTAAACCCTAGTCCAGAGCCCGTGGATGAGTGGATTAGCTTGAACTTACGTTCAAGCTTCACTTCTGACACCACAATTACCCTTGCCTGTCAACAACTCAACTGACAGGCATCATCGGGTACTTCTGGCACACCATACAAGAAAACTTGCAAGTCGTGTGCGAGGAAATTAAATGGTACATTTATTGCCGTTGGCTCGCTACAAGCAGTGAACAGTCGCTATTGAAACACACAACATACAGCCACAGTATTATCTATCACGAGCTGCTACCCCTATGCTAACTTTCTACACAAATAAACACAAATACCCCTATCGCTACTCTAACGAGGTGAACACTACAAGTCCGTCCGGCCGTCTGCCAATCTTTTCATTCCTTCGTCACACACCACGGGGATTGACCTTCACCTTGGTGCGTGTTGCCTCACATGGCACGCTGATGGCAGACGTGGTACGTTGAGTGTATACTCAACTTCTCTGTGGCTACCACGAGGCGTGATGTTATCGTGATTAGAGTGCTAACTCTCTGAACACCGCCTGCGTGTCTCATGAGGGAATGGTCACCCAACTCTTATTACCTCATCTCCCATGCCCTTCCCTCGGGCACCGTATCCCCTCCTGGTCTCTTCATGATTGACTGCTCTTCCTGGAGAAGGGGATGCGGTCGAGTCTTTGACATGAAGCGTGGACAATAAGCAGTCAAGCTGAAAAACAGCTGATGGCTGTGGAAATGTGGTTGAAATGTGGAAAATGCAAAGAATACCATGGACGGACAGAAAAACCAATGAGCAAGTCCTTCAAGAAACAAATGAAGATTGTAAACTGATTAGAGACATTAGACGTAGACAGTCAACATTTTTTTGGCATGTTATGAGAAGAAATGACTTGGAAAACTTGGTGAAAACTGGCAAGATCGAAGGGAACAGACCAAGGGGGAGACCGAGAAGCAAATACCTGGATGGATTGGCCACATGGCAAGGTCGAGACAGAAACATAGAGCTGATCCACGACTCTGGTGATCGAGTGAAATGGCAAAACATGACCGTCCACGCTCATCGGCATGGCACATGATGGATGGACAATAACATTCGGAGAGTAGTGCAGCAGAAACTTCGGCACATGCCGGACTCCTGGCTGAGCAACAAAGCTGATGAGATTCAAGGCTTTGCTGACAGACATGATATGAAAAACTTATACGACTCATATAACAGTGTGCCACTGTTATGGATCCGCAAGGCAAAAGGTAGGGGTTCCAAAGGCAAAGCATGGTACTTAATGTGCAAGATGAAAAGTGGGCTGTGCACGATTGAGCACGGTCTCCTGATGATGCGTTAAGGAGAGTCATAGGGGATGACCACTTGGTTACGGGACAGAAGCTTCGAACCATCATCCCAAGTGGCAGCGTGAAGGGTTCCATCAGGCGAGAGTGAGATGTTTAGGTTGGTGATTTATAAAGCCATTTTGTAATTTGAGCCGTGACCCAGAGCTTTTGTGGCCATGCTGATTAATGATCCTGAATTTGTATGAATCCACAATAAAACGTAATAGAACTCGACTTTACATGCGCTCGGACTCATACTTGAAAATGCAGCATGAAGGGTTTTACAATTATTGCTCCCACCGATTTACGTCACGTCCTTTGACTTCCCCTGCAATGTCGGCCAGCACTGTTAAACTCACCGAAAGCGGTCTAGGGTCCTATATCACCAGGCATAGTTCCCCTCCTCAGTGCAGATGGGGAAACATTGGTCACCGATAAGAAAAATGTCCTTCATTGCTGGGCAGAGTATTTCAGCAACATCTTAATTGCAACCTCCTTCTTCGATGATAAAACCATCAACTGCATTCATCAAGTTCCAACTAATAGTTTAGTTTAGTCGATGGATCAACATCACGGCGCACCGGTGCAACCCATAAGTGTTCCGTTCTCCTCCTAGCTCAAACCTGAGTCTGGAGAAACTCAGCTCAGTACATGAACTCCGTAGCACCGTCGAGGATCCTGAAATACGTTGGGTAGATTTTTAACTCGAAATTTTGCCCTGGCAGCGCCGTTAGGCTACTCTTTTTCGATTTCCAACTGCCAAGTGATTTTTTACGTGCGCAATAATACACACGGGCGTCCGATCTCACTACCCAGAGACCAGGGGAAATTTTATTACTAGAAGTCCACGTGAAAAAATCCCGGTCCTCACCGGGACATGAACCCGGGACCTCCAGCACTCGAGGTGGGACACTATACCTCGAGACCACGCAGCCCCCCCCCCCCCCCCCAACTAATGTTCCAACTAATGATACTCTTGATGAATTGCCTAACCATAGTGGAACTAAACAAAGCCATCCAGCAACTCTCCAGCGGCAAGGCACCTGGTCCTGACTCCATCCCGGCAGAGATATACAAGGCAGTTGAGCCGGTCCTAACAGAGCAGCTTCACCAAGTCTTTACAAACATATGGGTGAACGAGACCATGCCACATGATTTCAAGGACGCGTCAATAGTCCACCTTCACAAACGTATATGAAACTGCCAATCCCGTGACAACAACCGAGGCATCTCCTTGCTCTCAATTGCAGGTAAGATACTCGCCAGAATTCTTCTCAATCGCCTCACGGCCCATCTTGATCTTGAGATCTTCTTCCTGAGAGACAATGTGGCTTCAGAAAAGAACGTGGAACTGTTGACAAGATGTTCGCTGCAAGGCAGCTGCAAGAGAAATGTCAGGAACAGAAATGCGAAATGTTCTCCACTTTCATTGACCTTACCAAGGCTTTTGATACAATCAGCAAAGAAGGACTGTGGGAGATTATGGCAAAATATGTCTGTCCACGAAAGTTTGTCTGAATAGTGCGGCTATTTCATGATTATATGCAGGCAAGAGTACGGGAAAATGGCGAACTGTCTGAGCTCTTTCCTGTCACCAATGGAGTGAAGCAAGGGCGTGTCCTGGCACCAACACTGTTCAGCCTCATGTTTTCAGCCATGTTGATGAATGCCTTCGAGAACACCGACATTGGAATAGACATCAACTACAGCATGGATGGTATCCACATTCTACTAATGAAGAATCAGATTCGCTGGGCTGGTCACTTAACTCGCATGCCAGATCACAGGCTTCCTAAAGGATTTTTTCTACGGCGAACTGCGTTGTAGTAAACGCTTCCAAGGTGGCCAGAGGAAACGCTTTAAAGACACTGAAGATCTCACTGAACGCTTTAGGAATTTCATCATGACACCTGGGAAACTGCTGCCAAAGACCCAAATTCGTGGCGTACATCATTACGCATGGGTGCAGTCACATGTGAAGCACTGCAAGAGCTGTGAAGAAACGGCTGGACAGAAAAACCAGTGCATGTGATCCTCCTCCTGGAACGTCAAGCATTCTTTGCCCACATTGTCAAACAATATTTCGAGCCAAAATAGGCCTTATCAGCCATCTTAGAACTCACGGCTCCATACTTTCAACCCCACTGGATGAAATGAATGGTCATCATCATTCTTGATGGACAAACAACACTATGACTAATGTATTATGACAGTTTTGTTTGCTAATATCTTCACAAACGTTGTATTATGACAGTTGTATTTGCTGATATATTCACAAACGTTGTATTATGACATTTGTATTTGCTGATATCTTCACAAACGTTGAATTATGACAGTTGTATTTGCTGATATCTTCACAAACGTTGTATTATGACTGTTGTATTTGCTGATATATTCACAAACGTTGTATTATCACAGTTGTATTTGCTGATATCTTCACAAACGTTGAATTATGACAGTTGTATTTGCTAATATCGTTACAAACGTTGTATTATGACAGTTGTATTTGCTATCTTCACAAACGTTGTATTACGACAGCTGTATTTGCTGATATTTTCTCAGACGCTACTTCCGCCGCAATAATATGCGTCCATTTGCCTATGCATGAATACAGCCCTTTCTGGAGTCTGTGTATCCAAGCAACAGCGCTCGGCTTAGAACGCTGAATTAAAGACATGAGTAAATATTCCCAATTAGAGGGACGCAGTAGAATGGTTTGTTGATGGAGAGGCGGGCGCGCCATGGCTGTTTGCCTGGGGCGTGAACTGTCCTCCGCCCTCGTCAAAGATCTAAGGGAAGGATGTAGGAGCAAATCTTGGAGAAACTCTATGTTGACCGACTCGATCAGACTAAAGTCTGATAACTCTCCAGCCAGCACGCTCAGTCAACTCCAGCTATTCATGTCGAATGATGTAGATTTCCCTCCACGTGAGTAGTTTCTTCAAACTGAAAGTGTTACTAAAAAATCGGAATCTTGGCAAGAGGTCAATTTTGTTCTTCATTTGATCACAAGTTGCTAAGTGAACTTATTCCTGGCAAACCTAATTCCCTCTCAACTGAAGTGACGTCATCAGGCGGCAGACGGCTCCAGTAATTGCCTGTTGGAGCCAACTTTACGCTGTTTTTGGTTTCCTCCGACACTTTGCACCCACTTGTATAAGTGTTTATTGTCACCCACTCATATAACAGTGTTTATTGTCACCCACTCATATAACACTGTTTATTGTCACCCACTCATATAACACTGTTTATTGTCACCCACTCATATAACACTGTTTATTCTCACCCACTCATATAACACTGTTTATTCTCACCCACTCATATAACACTGTTTATTCTCACCCACTCATATAACACTGTTTATTGTCACCCACTCATATAACAGTGTTTATTGTCACCCACTCATATAACACTGTTTATTGTCACCCACTCATATAACAGTGTTTATTGTCACCCACTCATATAACAGTGTTTATTGTCACCCACTCACATAACACTGTTTATTCTCACCCACTCATATAACACTGTTTATTCTCACCCACTCACATAACACTGTTTATTGTCACCCACTCTTATAACACTGTTTATTGTCACCCACTCATATAACACTGTTTATTCTCACCCACTCATATAACACTGTTTATTCTCACCCACTCATATAACACTGTTTATTCTCACCCACTCATATAACACTGTTTATTGTCACCCACTCATATAACACTGTTTATTCTCACCCACTCATATAACACTGTTTATTGTCACCCACTCATATAACACTGTTTATTGTCACCCACTCATATAACAGTGTTTATTGTCACCCACTCATATAACACTGTTTATTGTCACCCACTCATATAACAGTGTTTATTGTCACCCACTCATATAACAGTGTTTATTGTCACCCACTCACATAACACTGTTTATTCTCACCCACTCATATAACACTGTTTATTCTCACCCACTCATATAACAGTGTCGGTCTCTCTGGCCGAGGGGTTAAAACACTTTCTCCGTAATCCCGTTTATCACGCAGAGTCTCGTAGCAGGGCGAGAGCTGGGAGCGGTTCGACCCCCGCTGGTGACTTGTGGGATACTGAGACGGCCGCTCAGAAATCAATGGCAAACTACTGAGCGTAATCTTGCCAAGAAATCAACATACAGCTGAAAGATGCTGATGTTGACAGCGATGTTCTGTAAAGGATATGCAAAACAACAACATATAACAGTGTTTATTCTCACCCACTCATATAACACTGTTTATTAAATATAATGAGCCACAACAGGAAGATTTTGCTAAGAATTATCATGTAAAGAGTGAGGAAGAAAATACAACCTGAAATAGGGGAAGAACAATGTGGGTCTGCAGAAGGGAAGGGTACAATAAATGCTGTGTATATGCTGCGATCAGTTATTGAACGTTTTATCGACTATAATTTGTGAATTTTTACAATTTAATTCTAACTCCAGCTGCTCACTGTGTGCAACAACCGCATCTACTAGTTGTTGAAGATCCTGCTCATTGTCTGCAATCAATACTGCATCATCTGTATATCTATTGTTATTGATGTTTCGTCCTCCAATGCTGATTCCATGTATATCTTCTACATTTCTGAAAATATTTTCACTGTAAAGGGAAAAAAGATCTGGAGACATTACACATCCCTGCCTCACACCTCTATTAATAGGCTGATATTGTCCCACTTCATTATCAATCCTTATGGCAGCTTGCAATTTCCAATATATGTTTTTTATGAGACTAATAACTTTCCTATCAATTTCTAGATCTGCACGCATATCTACCATGTTGATATGTCTCACTCTATCGAAAACCTTTGTGTAGTCAATAAATCAAAGATGTATATTTTTGTTTACTTCTATACACTAGAAAGAACGAAATACCACAATGTCATATACAAGTAAATGGGAATATTTTTCAACAAGTGAATCGGTACAATTATCTCGGAACAATCATAACATCTGATGGGAGTTGCCTTGAAGAGATTAGAACAAGAATCGCCATGGCGAAAGTAGCCTTTAGCAAGATGAAACACATTCTGACCAATAAAAAGATGTCAATTGAAACGAGAAAAAGAGTGTTGAGGTGCTACATAGAACCTGTGCTTTTGTATGGATGTGAAGCGTGGACAATGAGCAGACAAGCTGAAAAAACATCTGAAGGCTGCAGAAATGTGGTTTCTGAGGAGAATGCAAAGAATACAATGGACTGACAGAAAAACCAATACCAAGTACTACAGGAGACAAATGAAAATCGTAAATAGATTAGATAAATGAGGCGTAGACAGTCAACATTTTTTTAACATGTCATGGAAAGAAATGAATTAGAGAACTTGGTGACAACTGGCAAGATTGAAGGGAACAAACCAAGGGAAAGACCGAGAATTAAATACCTGGATGACTTGGCCACATGGCATGGTCGAAACAGGAACACTGAGCTGATCCACGACACTGGTGATCGAGTGAAATGGCGAGTCATGACCGCCCACGTTTTCCGGCATGGCACATGATTGATTGATTGATTCAAACCCACTCATAAAAATTATTATTCTAATGCGGTCATTTAGAAATGTTTATTTGCACGTATTCATATAATAGTTAATCTTTAAGCTCACTAGTATAAAAGCGTACCTTACTATTCAGTACTGCAACAATTTTCCTTCACACTCACTAATATAACATTTTCTCATTACATTAACTAATCTAACAATTTACATTCACACACATATATAAATATATTCATTCGCACCAATTAAAATAATAATTTCCATTCACACACACTACTAATATAAAAATGTTCACACACACACACACACACACACACACACACACACACACACACACACACACACACACACACACACACACACTAATATAACAATGCACACACACACACACACACACACACAGATTATGTAACAATGTTCATTCACACACACACACTAATAAGACAATGTTCATTCACACACAAACACACAAATATAACAATGTACACACACACACACACTCACACACGCACACACTAATATAACAATGTTCATTCACGCAAACACACTAATATAACTAGAACTAGACAACATTGACTGTGTCCATATGTTTGTGAACTAGACCACCGTGACTGTGTCAGTATGTTCATGAACTAGACAACATTGACTGTGTCCTTATGTTCATGAACTAGACAACATTTACTGTGTCCATATGTTCGTGAACTAGACAACATTGACTGTGTCCATATGTTCGTGAACTAGACAACATTGACTGTGTCCATATGTTCGTGAACTAGACAACATTGACTGTGTCCATATGTTCGTGAACTAGACAACATTGACTGTGTCCATATGTTCGTGAACTAGACAACGGCGACTGTGTCCATATGTTCGTGAACTAGACAACATTGAATGTGTCCATATGTTTGTGAACTAGACCACCGTGACTGTGTCAGTATGTTCATGAACTAGACAACATTGACTGTGTCCTTATGTTCATGAACTAGACAACATTTACTGTGTCCATATGTTCGTGAACTAGACAACATTGACTGTGTCCATATGTTCGTGAACTAGACAACATTGACTGTGTCCATATGTTCGTGAACTAGACAACATTGACTGTGTCCATATGTTCGTGAACTAGACAACATTGACTGTGTCCATATGTTCGTGAACTAGACAACGGCGACTGTGTCCATATGTTCGTGAACTAGACAACATTGAATGTGTCCATATGTTTGTGAACTAGACAACGGCGACAGTGTCCATATGTTTGTGAACTAGACAACATTGGCTGTGTCCATATGTTCATGAACTAGACAACATTGACTGTGTCCATATGTTTGTGAACTAGACCACCGTGACTGTGTCAGTATGTTCATGAACTAGACAACATTGACTGTGTCCTTATGTTCATGAACTAGACAACATTTACTGTGTCCATATGTTCGTGAACTAGACAACATTGACTGTGTCCATATGTTCGTGAACTAGACAACATTGACTGTGTCCATATGTTCGTGAACTAGACAACATTGACTGTGTCCATATGTTCGTGAACTAGACAACATTGACTGTGTCCCATATGTTCGTGAACTAGACAACGGCGACTGTGTCCATATGTTCGTGAACTAGACAACATTGACATGTGTCCATATGTTTGTGAACTAGACCACGGCGACTGTGTCCATATGTTTGTGAACTAGACAACATTGGCTGTGTCCATATGTTCATGAACTAGACAACATTGACTGTGTCCATATGTTTGTGAACTAGACCACGGTGACTGTGTCAATATATTCATGAACTAGACAACATTGACTGTGTCCTTATGTTCATGAACTAGACAACATTTACTGTGTCCATATGTTCGTGAACTAGACAACATTGACTGTGTCCATATGTTCCTGAATTAGACAACATTGACTGTGTCCATATGTTCGTGAACTAGACAACATTGACTGTGTCCATATGTTTGTGAACTAGACAACGGCGACTGTGTCCATATGTTTGTGAACTAGACAACATTGGCTGTGTCCATATGTTCATGAACTAGACAACATTGACTGTGTCCATATGTTTGTGAACTAGACAACGGCGACTGTGTCCATATGTTTGTGAACTAGACAACATTGGCTGTGTCCATATGTTCATGAACTAGACAACATTGACTGTGTCCATATGTTTGTGAACTAGACCACCGTGACTGTGTCAGTATGTTCATGAACTAGACAACATTGAATGTGTCCTTATGTTCATGAACTAGACAACATTTACTGTGTCCATATGTTCGTGAACTAGACAACATTGACTGTGTCCATATGTTCGTGAACTAGACAACATTGACTGTGTCCATATGTTCGTGAACTAGACAACATTGACTGTGTCCATATGTTCGTGAACTAGACAACATTGACTGTGTCCATATGTTCGTGAACTAAACAACGGCGACTGTGTCCATATGTTCGTGAACTAGACAACATTGAATGTGTCCATATGTTTGTGAACTAGACAACGGCGACTGTGTCCATATGTTTGTGAACTAGACAACATTGGCTGTGTCCATATGTTCATGAACTAGACAACATTGACTGTGTCCATATGTTTGTGAACTAGACCACGGTGACTGTGTCAATATATTCATGAACTAGACAACATTGACTGTGTCCTTATGTTCATGAACTAGACAACATTTACTGTGTCCATATGTTCGTGAACTAGACAACATTGACTGTGTCCATATGTTCCTGAATTAGACAACATTGACTGTGTCCATATGTTCGTGAACTAGACAACATTGACTGTGTCCATATGTTCGTGAACTAGACAACGGCGACTGTGTCCATATGTTCGTGAACTAGACAACATTGAATGTGTCCATATGTTTGTGAACTAGACAACGGCGACTGTGTCCATATGTTTGTGAACTAGACAACATTGGCTGTGTCTATATGTTCATGAAGTAGACATCATTGACTGTGTCCCATATGTTCGTGAACTAGACAACATTGACTGTGTCCATATGTTTGTGAACTAGACAACGGCGACAGTGTTCATATGTTTGTGAACTAGACAACATTGGCTGTGTCCATATGGTCATGAAGTAGACAACATTGACTGTGTCCATATGTTCGTGAACTAGACAACCTTTACTGTGTCCATATGTTCGTGAACTAGACAACATTGACTGTGTCCATATGTTTGTGAACTAGACAACGGCGACAGTGTCCATATGTTTGTGAACTAGACAACATTGACTGTGTCCATATGTTCGTGAACTAGACAACATTGGCTGTGTCCATATGTTTGTGAACTAAATAACATTTACTGTGTCCATATGTTTGTGAACTAGACAACATTTACTGTGTCCATAATAAAAACGTCCCTACCCTTTCCTATTTATGGACTCCCTTAAAAATAAACAAACCCTTACAATTACTGTTTAAGTAACTTACTTAATGTAGGAGAAAATAAAACAGCGATAGACTGACCGTGGCACAGCTAAATTTAGTTTGGCTTGTTTTCTCTCCCTTATCTGGCCAATCCTGGCGAGGGGGAAAACAAAGACTGAAGCGGCCATTTCTAGTCAAGAGAACTGACAAGAAAGTCGACCTTTCCCTTCGGGGAGAAGGTAGTTAGTTTTAAAACCATGATTCTCTTCAAGCTATTGGTATGTTATCTACATCATTAAGATATATTTATGTATTACCTAGACCAGTATGTTTAATTAAGAATTAGTTACAATTCTCTTAAACCAGGCTGGATGATGTTTACTAAGGAAACACAGGTGGGCGCCACGCTGTAATTTTTCCTATGTCTTACAATTTCAAATCCATATGTTAATATCTTGTATAGGCATTATGAACTTATATCTCACTAGTAGTGCTATAATCTATGAATATTATGTGTACTGTAAAGTATCAACTCTCATGTCTGAAACACATTCTAGAGATTTTCTCAATGTAGGAGCAGACCCCTGATTCATGCTTCATAGTAAAGAACTAGTGTCTGTCAATTTCATATTCCTATGTTAAAACTTCTAGGCACTGGAACAATATCTCACTATTTATGCTTAGAAATCTGCAAATAATCTATGTACTATAGAAAGGTGTTTTATCCATGCGGGGACATACAAATGATTACGCATATTCCTGACTCGTACTTAGTCAGGGGATAAAATATTTTGCCACATTATAATCTGTAACTTGGAAATATAGTGCTAAATTTTAGTACCATTCTTTTGTTAACAGATTAGTAACCACTCCATATGAGGGTGAACATATAATCATTTCATAAAATAGTGTTAGGGACAGGCCATGTTTGAATATAAATTCATGAACAATGAAACGCGTGATGTAAATGCATGTTCGGATAGGATTCACTCCGCATCACCTCACCGTAGTAGAAACAGAAGCGAAGATTGATGTGAATAAATTGCTTGCAAT
This sequence comes from Cepaea nemoralis, assembly GCA_014155875.1. NCBI lineage: Eukaryota > Metazoa > Mollusca > Gastropoda > Stylommatophora > Helicidae > Cepaea > Cepaea nemoralis. The sequence continues at coordinate 3,905 of JACEFZ010006425.1, read as the reverse complement.
ATTCAGAAGACTGGACCATGCGGCATAAGTTATTCTTATAAATACCCTCCGAATAATAGCAGTCATTGGCAAAACATATCACAGCGATTACTATCCTCATGTGCTGTACGCTGTGGGGGAAAACAATGGATGTTTTAGTTCATGAAGATAATTCAAAAACCTAGGCTCCCTGCATCATCATTATGATTATTATGTATGATTATCATGTACTTAATATCAGAGAAATGTACATGTATGTTTTTTTTTGGTATGAGAATTTTCTCTGTTCTGATTGTTACTTTTTACTGTGGGAATATACATTTTAATGTTGCACCTTGGGACATGAGGATGTTGATAGAAGAATTCATGTGTATGTCAGTACTTAAAAAGCCAATGGTGAATAGTCTTGACCTAGTGATGATTATAGTGCCGAAATGAAGACGCGGCATTAGAAACCACAGGGATTCTGTATAGGCTATTCTCTTCAAGTAATGAGAGAGACAATATCAACATGTTGGATGGACAGAATGACTTCACCCATCCAATAGTCCCAGTAACAACAGAACAAAATATAAGTGAGAGAATACCTTACTCACTATGAAGAGTCAGAATGGCTCTACTCAGCAATGAGGGACAGTGGAACATGGACACCCACTCCTTTCCCCTTCTCCCCTTGTTGTTTTGTATTTGTGTTTGTAATTGTGTTGTAAACCTGTTACCATAACACAGTAGGTTAATGCTAGTGTTGTATTCTTGTCATCCCTTTTCTATAGAAGAGAAGCAGGTGGTGGTTGAATTTGGTGGGACTATATCACTAACACTGGATCCTGGGTCAACAGCCATAAAGTGAATGTCCAAACCATAGTCTGGATCTAGCAATACCTCAATGTTTACTGCGGCGCTCAATAGCTCCATAGCGAGCAACAGAAAAGTTGAAGATAACTGATTGGGTGAGTGATTAAGTCCTATTTTAGGAGGAAGATCCAGGATGGACTTCAAGATCTAATAATCTACAAAGATGAAGATCAACAGAGTAACTGACCACAGTGTATCGTCTGCTTTACGTCTGAGAAGTATCACCTATAAGCCTTATCACTCAGCAAAATCAGTGAAACTATGGGACAATCCTACAAGTTACTAAAACTAGCAACAGTGAAAGCCCTTCAACTGTTGGTTGGATTACCAAGTTAATATCCACAATGGATAAGTCTTCGAAAGAACATCTCACAGCTGCAACAGTCAAATATAAGGTTCCAGCCATGCAACCCCAAGTTCTAGCTATGAACACCAACTCAAAATGGGAGAAGACACTGAACCACATAAGCCAATACAACCAAGGTACAAACTTAATATCATCTGAAACATAACTACGAAACCAGATTACCTCAAGGTTCCAAACCCTGAACACCATCAGATAAAAGACCATATGAAAGCAGCTAAATGTCTCTACATCAGCAACAAGAGGAATCATCCAATTGTTTGCAAACCTGTTACTGTGCTGGATTCATTCATCTGTGCATATATGTAGGTATAGATCAATTGTGGCCCTAGTCACAGATACTACCATGAGATGCCTCTCAGTCATATAAAGTTCTACACTGGACTAGATAACAACGACTAACTCTTTGCTGGTCCAATGTCAACCTAAATGCCATGGGTTATAGACTCGCGACTTGGTGGGTGTAAAATCTTTGTTGAACTACTTGGGATTCTGATATTAAAAGCAGAGAAGCTGAATGGACGTCTACTTGGCACCATGTATGGTGAGATGGTAAAGTACCTTCTGCAGAGCTTAAGTGGAAATTCCGGAAAGTTAGACCAACCTGAGGCCCCAAATTTCAAAAAAAGACACCGAGCCTACTGCAACAGAGTACTCAAATATTCTAGCCCGCAGAGGGATTTGTGATTGTGTGTAATTTCTATTTTGGATTATAAAGTATGATTTGCACCAGCCAATTACCAGTGACTAAATAGTAAGAACATAACTGAGTGCATTAATTCGGTACCCAGATAATGGGGAAAAGGATCTAATCGACAGCAAAGGTGGACCCATAACCGCACACCAGGAGATAGACTCGATTAATTAATTTAATTAGTACAAAATGCTGTTTATATGTTGCTATTTTTTTTCTGAAGGTAACAGGTCAGTAGTTTTTTTTTTTTCAATGGTATATAGATGGTATAGTATTTTGACACCAACTCATTATTTTTAACAATGAGAGAATGGTAAAAGGTGTCAGAAACATGTTATTTTGGGTTCTATTTAATATCTTTATTTGCCTTAATCATGAGGGAAAATGAAAGTAGACCCAATTTGTGGTTGTTATGTTGTTTGTAATAACCTGGGTTTTTTTCTGGGGTCACTGGGTACTATGTTGTAATACTGCATATCATTCCCATGCCTGTCTGAAAATGCATAGTGTTTATTACACCTATATATATATGTAACTGCAGATCTTGAGTTAATACTTGAACTGTTTGTCCAAAAGTGTTGTGTACATCAAGTAAATGTGGTGTCCAACAAGTGGTTGTTTATATGTTGTGAGCAATCAATATCCTTCTAGCATCTATAGTTAATTTAAAGGGTGATGAAGTGGGAAGGGAAACCTACACACAGATGCCATTGTTTCAAGGATGGAACTCTTTCCTCCTGGGATTTGTGGTAAATATCCCGGATCACCCTGCATTCTTACCAGTGACAGAGAATCAATAAAACCCCCTAGACATTTTAACGAACCATTCTCAGGAATTAAAATCCACATCCCACAATGAACTAGACAACATTTACTGTGTCCATATGTTCGTGAACTAGACAACATTTACTGTGTCCATATGTTCCTGAATTAGACAACATTGACTGTGTCCATATGTTCGTGAACTAGACAACATTGACTGTGTCCATATGTTCGTGAACTAGACAACGGCGACTGTGTCCATATGTTCGTGAACTAGACAACATTGAATGTGTCCATATGTTTGTGAACTAGACAACGGCGACTGTGTCCATATGTTTGTGAACTAGACAACATTGGCTGTGTCCATATGTTCATGAAGTAGACATCATTGACTGTGTCCCATATGTTCGTGAACTAGACAACATTGACTGTGTCCATATGTTTGTGAACTAGACAACGGCGACAGTGTTCATATGTTTGTGAACTAGACAACATTGGCTGTGTCCATATGGTCATGAAGTAGACAACATTGACTGTGTCCATATGTTCGTGAACTAGACAACATTGACTGTGTCCATATGTTCGTGAACTAGACAACATTGACTGTGTCCATATGTTTGTGAACTAGACAACGGCGACAGTGTCCATATGTTTGTGAACTAGACAACATTGACTGTGTCCATATGTTCGTGAACTAGACAACATTGGCTGTGTCCATATGTTTGTGAACTAAATAACATTTACTGTGTCCATATGTTTGTGAACTAGACAACATTTACTGTGTCCATATGTTTGTGAACTAGACAACATTTACTGTGTCCATATGTTTGTGAACTAGATAACGGTGAATGTGTCCATATATTCATGAACTAGACAACATTGACTGTGTCTATATGTTCATGAACTAGACAACGGTGACTGTGTCCATATGTTCGTGAACTAGACAACATTCACTGCAGGAGATCCTCCTCCAGAAACGTCAAGAATTCTTTGTCCACATTGTCAAAGAACATTTCGAGCCAAAATAGGCTTTATCAATCATCATAGAACTAACGGCTGCATACTTTCAACCCCGCTGGATGAAATAAATGGTCATCATCATTCTTGATGGACAAACAATACCAGCAGTAAGTGTCAGTAACACGACTTTGCCGTGCAGTACCAGCAGTAAGTGTCAGTAAAACGCCTTTGCCGTGGGGCCCCGTAACTCCAACCCCCCGGTAAAAAAATTGGGTTCATACTTTCCCCCCT
>JACEFZ010006419.1:400000-431080 GCA_014155875.1 Cepaea nemoralis | reverse complement strand
TTTGAGACGGTGATCTTGTAACACCTACAGCAACCTCAGGGTCGTTTCTGGCTTTCCAACATATGTTCACCATCCTCTCAAAATTCTGCTAACTGCAACATTTCATTCTCATTGAGAAAAGAGAACAGGAGAGAGACTAAAGAGAACAGAAGAACAGAATTTGCATACATTTTATTAGTGAAATTTGTTTTTAAAAGGTTGATATTTTCCCCTTTTTTTAAAAATAAGGGCCCCTCTGGTCTCAGGTAGCCTAATATTTAATATTTCAGGTTCTCATTTTTTTTTGTAACAAAGAGGGATTGGTGTGGTTAACTTTCTTTCAATTTTGGGGTAGCCCTAGGCGTAAAAAATGTTTTTCCCTCACACAAGTGAGGGAAAGAGACGAATTGTATCTTTGGACACTGAAAGTATACTTTTAAAAATTTAAACATTGATATATTGAACTAAAAGTTTCATTATAAAATGTAAGTAAGTAAAGATTCACAAAACTGTCTATAAGTAATCTACAAGTATTTTTCTTGAGATTATAATATCTGACTTCGGTGTTGATTATTTTATTTCTAAGTGAATACTAGAGAGATTTGTAAGTTAGTTAATAATATTATAGCTGGTATATGATTCTTTGTTAAAATTCTAGTCATCTCCCTTGCAACAATATTAAATGATTATGCCCCCTACATATTGCTTACCTGTGTGTTTTTATTTACCTATCTGGTGATTGCAGACCACATCGCGCTGATTTTACCGTGTTGGTATAGGAGCCGGTCGTTCAGAAAGCAATGGCAAACTACTGAACATAAAAATATGCCAAGACATCAACAATGGCAGTAAAATGCTGGTGGTGACTGCAACGTCCTGTAAGGGATGTGCAACTTAAAAAAGAAATCTGGTAATTCCGCAGAATGCTTGAACAGAATTATTAATAAGTGTAATGATCAATCAAGGCATTACTATCAATCATGTTATAATATTTTACATATGCCCTAAGCAACTAGGGAAGCGCATGGCAGTTGGACTATATCTTCTTCTTCTTCTTCTTCTTCTTCTTCTTCTTCTTCTTCTTCTTCTTCTTCTTCTGCGTTCCGAGCCATTGAGGTTCTTTGCTGCAGATACAATCCGTCTCCATTCGTCTCTCTGGTTGACCTTCTCTTGCCAGTCGTTGATTCCAAGTGCTTGTAGGTCTGTATATATATTATCTCTCCACCGTCTTCTTGGTCTACCTCGGGGTCTACGGTCATTTATTTCCTGAGTGTAAGCGAGTTTTGTTTCCCTATTATCTTCCATTCTTTCTATATGCCCCAGCCATTGTAGTCTATTAGCCTTCATGATACCAGTGATTAGCGGGGACTTAAACAGATCATAAATGTCTTTGTTACTTCTTCTTTTCCACTCTCCACTTTGTGTATCCCTAATGGGTCCAAAGATGCGTCTTAAAACTTTGTTCTCAAAGGTTTGTAACAAGGCTTCGTCTCCTTTCGTTGTACTCCAGGTTTCAGAGCCATACAGCACAACTGGTCTGATCAGTGTTTTGTATATTGTGATTTTGGTGTTACGAGATAGCGCATTTGATTTTAGTAGATGTTGTAGTGCATAGTCTATTTTATTTCCAGAATTGATTCTAGTTTGTATTTCTTCCCTTATGATGTTGGAGCAGTTGAAGATTGTACCCAGGTATTTGTATGTTTCCGTTCTTTTAATGGTCATATTATCTATTTGTATGTGGCCAGCCTGAACTCTATGATTTATTAATATAGGAGACATTTATTTTAAGGAAATAGGAGGGATGGTCAGAAATTAATGAATCATTTGGCAGTGAGAGAGAGAAGAGAGAGAGAGAGAGAGAGAGAGAGAGAGAGAGAGAGAGAGAGGAGAGAGAGAGAGAGAAGAGAGAGAGAGAGAGAGAGAGAGAGAGAGAGAGAAGGGGGGAGAAGAAGAAGAAGAAGAAGAAGAAGAAGAAGAAGAAGAAGAAGAAGAAGAAGAAGAAGAAGAAGAAGAAGAAGAAGAGAAGAAGAAGAAGAGAAGAAGAAGAAGAAGAAGAAGACGAAGACGAAGAAGAAGAAGAAGAAGAAGAAGAAGAAGAAAGAAGAAGAAGAAGAAGAAGAAGAACGAATTTCAGAAAGGCGAGAAGTACAGAACCGTAAAGTATGGAGGGAAAAACAATATCAAGTAACCGGTTCTTGCATTAAACGCGATCTTGAAATAATCAGGGAATTTAACATCAACGAGTAAGCTTAATCTCCTCAGATCGGAGACACAACTGTACGCAACACTCAAACATAATTCAAGAAAGGGGGACAATCGCGTTTTGTATGGTCCTGAAACCAGTTTAAGTCTGCCTATCTGTGATCTTATTCCCCTCCCCCCCCACACACACAGAAACCCTAAAATTGCCCCCTCTGGGGGTGGCGGGAATTCTCCACCGGTTGAGAACGACTGGTCTACCAGATCCCGTCTTCACTCTCTGCTGCACGATTCTCTCCAGGCGATGTTCTTCAACAATTATACTCATGATCCCAAAGGACCCTTAGCACATCTGCCATCAGATGCACTGATGCCCCACCCATGGGTACAGATTCTGCCATCTTGTTTCCCAACGGAGAAAAGATCCAACAGATGATCTTTATCTTTGATGTGTTATTTGAAGCATGCCGCTCTACTGAGACATACATGTCTTCACTCCTCTCGACAGTCTCTGTGAATCTGTGTTACAATCACAATACGTGTGTGCTGTTTGTCCTCCAGCCAGCGGAACGCCGCAGTAACTTCCTCCATCTCCATTCTCAGACTTGATATTGTGATATCATATGCCAGACTCTCCTGCACTAAGTTAAAGTTAGCTGCATGTCCTTTAAAGGACGTAGCAGACAACCCCAGCATTTTTTAGCTGTTTGTAATTCTGGGCAAGTTTATCCTCAGTAATTTGCCATTGGTTTCTGAATGACCGGCACCCATACCATTTCGTAAGAAACCGACACAGCTGTGTTTCGAACGCGGGAATGTGGGGTTTCAAACGCGGGAATGTGGGATTACGAGCTGCGCCCGTAACACCTTCGCCACGGAACAAACATCTCCTGCACTAAACACAGTCCGTTAATCTTCGCTGTGAACTCCTATGCATTTCTTTTACCTCTTTAGCACAGAGTTATCCGTGTAGATGATTGAATCACCTGGGCACGAAATGTGCATACATTGTTGCAACTCGCTGGCCAATCCCTACACTCCCCATCTAATATAATTACGATCATGCACGGGTCTAACATTTCATTTGACATTCTGACCCACTCATCTCCTCTCTCAATACCTTTGAGCATGGAGCATACACACATTTATGATTGTGGTGTCTTCTGCCCGAGTCATCAATGATTTTTCTCCTACCAGTTGACTCCTAGATCAACTGCCAATTCAGTTCTATGATGGCCATGTACCCACGGTGTAACGTTGGAAGCGTATGGCAGAAATCTCGGACGAGTGTCTGTAAAACCAGTGCAACGTTTCAAGGCGTTCGAGGTAGGATGCAGGGTTTCCCTGTATCTACAACACAATGGCCATACCTTTTCCCTCGTCTGCGAACGAGGTCAGCACACCACTAACGACATTAGTATGTTGTGCCTAGCGGTTCAAGCATTCCACATAAGCTTTCTTTGACTATATTCCTATAGTTTTCCCCCATAAGTTAATATCCGTATTTCACCGCTACAACTGATATGCCACAAACATTTCATTTATCCTTTCCTTAGAGTTTTGATCGGTGATCTTGTAACACCTACAGCTAAACCTCAGTGTTCGTTTCTTCTTTCCCCCCTCTGCCGTGCGTCCACCTTGACGAGGTAGAGGGGCTTGAGCGTTCCAATGACCCCAAGAGCTATGCCGACGGTAGCACAGCTACAGGTAGGGTCACCCATGTCGGACAGGTCAAGGGAGAGGGACCAGACGAAGTGACGCACAAACCTGCTGCCTTGTAGGTAGACTGGGGACAGTCAAAGGCTAGGGAAAGCATCCCGAACAAATGCTTGTCGAAATCGGATGTACTGAGCCACAGGCTTGACAAAGAAGTGCAACGTAACTTTATCATTTCATGATGCCACAGATGAAAATAAATCGTTATGGTGCTAATCCCGTGAAGTCCCATCAGGCGGTGATAGTGCCGGGCCCCCTGCCTCGAGGGGGTCCACCCATGACTACTGGTGGTCACCTTCCCCTGTGCTGTGGAGTCAAGGCACAGAGGAGTAGGTTAAGAGTTATTGACCAAACACCCCGGACACTCAACATACTACAATGGAATGCAGAAGGAATTTATAACAAGAAAGCCTCCCTAACACAGCGTCTTCATAAAGATAGAATAGATGTGGCATGCATTCAAGAGACACACCTCAACGCCAATCGCACATTTTCAGTCAAGGGATATCAGGCCACACGTTTCGACCGTGAAGGACACAAAGGAGGAGTTCTAATACTTACACGAAATACAATACCTTGCAGCGAAGTATCTGTGATCTCTGACAACCAAACGGAAATTATAGGTGTTGATATAATGATAAAGGACGTGAAAATAAGAATTTACAATCTGTATAGCCCGGCAGATAAGGATCTTACACTCTCAAACATGGAAATAACTGACACAAATTGCATTGTTGTCGGAGACTTTAATAGCCGTTCAGAAAGATGGGGATACCCAGATACTGACAAAAGAGGAGATGAAGTGGAGGACTGGGAAATAGACTCAAATCTCCATCTACTCAACAAAGCGGATGACACACCGAGCTTTTACTCCAGAAGATGGATTACCACTTCTACTCCAGACTTAGCTTTCTGCACAGGAGACATCCTCCACAAAATCGATCGCCATGTGCTTGACCAATTAGCAGGTAGTGACCACAGACCAATCAAGCTTGTAATAAATATGGAGTATGTTCCACAGGAGCAAAAGCCTTTGCCCCGTTGGAATTACAAACGAGCAGATTGGGACATATTTGCCATACTAACAGACACATATTGTGAAAACATAAATACACGATATGGCAACATGAAGCAAATGGTGGAAAGTCTAAACAGAGCAATAATACAGGCGGCCACTGAGTCTATTCCAAGAGGAGCGAGGAAAAATTACAAACCATACTGGACTGAAGAACTACAAATTTTGGAGGACAAAGTTGAAGATGCTAGGAAGACCGCAGAGAGAGAACAAACAACTGAAGCGAACATCTCTCTCAAAGCCATCTCAGCAAAATATAAAAGAACAGTAAATCAAACAACAAGAGATTGTTGGAGGAAAAAAACAGAAAACCTGAATTTTGACAGGGATGGAAACAAACTATGGAAACTAGTGAAAGCCATGAACAATGAAGGACCTAGAAACAAACAAATAACAATTAAACAAGGAAATGCCTTGCTTACAGGAAAAAAGGCTGCAAATGCACTAATGGAACACTATGTCAGTGCAAACCACATTGATATTACAGCCGAACAGAAGAATGCAATCAAAGATAAACAGATACATCATAGATATACAGAGACAGCAGCAGAATATATGATGGCAAATCTAACAATGGAAGAAATGGAACAGGCAATGAATACCCTAAAAAAGAAGACATCACCAGGAAAGGATGGAATCACAAATGAAATGCTAATAGGACTAGGCACTAAGGCAAAAAAGAAACTACTAGCAGTCCTAAATTACAGCTGGAAGAGGGGAATAGTCCCTCAGGCATGGAAGGAAGCTATACTAATACCAGTCCCAAAGAAAGGAAAAGACCTGGAAGAACCAAATGGCTATCGACCTATCAGTCTTCTTAGCTGTGTAGGAAAATTAATGGAACGCATTATCAATGGCAGGCTAACATGGCATCTGGAAGAAAACCAACTCTTAACACCTCACCAAGCAGGATTCAGAAAGTACAGATCCACTGAAGATCAAATAACCTATATAGCTCAGGAAATAGAGGATGCCTTCCAAGAGAAAAAGCACACACTAGCTGTCTGGATAGATTTAGAAAAAGCATTTGATAAAGTATGGAAGGAAGGACTGAAAGTAAAACTACAAAAAATGCATGTCTGTGGGAAAATGTACAAATGGATCAGCCACTACCTTGAGAACAGAACTGCCAGGACAAAAGTACAAGGACAAACCAGCAAAATGATGCTGTTGGAGCAAGGTGTCCCCCAAGGAGGAGTTCTTTCACCAACATTATTCCTAGCATATATAAACGACATCACGGAAAATGTTCCAGCCAGAGTACACACATCATCCTTTGCAGATGACCTAGCCATATGGACATCTGAAGAATATATTAGTACAGCTAACAGCAGAATACAGCAAGCCCTATTAGCGCTAGAGGACTGGTCAAAATCATGGCTAGTGAAGATAAGTGAGGAGAAAACAACATGCACAGTGTTCTCCCTCTCAACTAAAACTCAGCAACCTAAGCTGGTATTGAATGGAAAAATATTGCGCCATGAAGAAAATCCAAACTATCTAGGAGTCACCTTTGATCGTCGCCTGACATGGAAGACACAGGTTGAGAAAAATCGAACAAGAGCAAGGCAAAGAATGGCAATCATGAAAAAGCTTGCTGGTACAACGTGGGGAGCAGATGAGAAAGTTCTCAAGAAGTTATATACTGGACGGGTGAGGCCAGCACTGGAATATGGCATTGCAGCTTGGGCAACAGCAGCTAAGTCAAACTTTAACAAAATAAGTAGAGTCCAAAACCAAGGAATGCGAATCATAACTGGAAGCCTGAAGACAACGCCTATTAATGAATTAGAAAAGATAACTTGTTTACAACCAATGCAGGATAGAAGAGATAGCAGAGCCCAGCAACAAGCTGAAAAATTTAGAAGATTGACAGACCACCCTATGTATAAAAGGTTTAGTGGTTTTGGAAAGGGAAGACTGAAGCGTAGCAACTTTGTAGAAACTGCAAAACGAAAGATTAGGGCAGATCCCATTCTTAACATATCAACAGTCAAACCCATTTACAATGCAGACAAGTTCCCAGCTTGGAGACAGCAGCAACTGCCTGAGATGGTAGAAAACATTCCTGGTATTGAGAAAAAGAACACTCAGCATGAAACCGAAAGAAGAGAAATAACCCTAAACTACATAAAAGAACATTATCCCAAGCAGCAATTGGACCCATGCATATACAGATGGATCAGCCAAAAATTCAGTAGAGAATGGAGGAGGAGGAATTCTCCTAAATTTAAAAAATGGAGTGAAAAAAAACACATTCAGTGGCAACTGGAAAGTTGTCAAGTAACTTCAAAGCGGAGGTAGAGGCTCTGAAAACTGCAGCAGAAATGCTTTTGATGGAGGAAAATAAAGACACGCAAATAGCTATCTTTACAGATGCAAAGTCAGCTGTCTCAATACTGAAGAGCAAAAACAGCACAGAACTAGCTGACCTAAGAGCAGCACTCCATGGTCTATGCCAGAAATCCAAAAAAGTTGTAATACAGTGGATCCCATCACATTGCAGTATACCTGGAAATGAAGAGGCTGACAGACTGGCAAAAGAGGGCGGACGACTACCACAGCCTGACATAGACATAACCTATAATGAGGCAAAGAGGTTGATAAAAAGCACTTATAGAACCAAATGGGAATCAGAGCATCCAGGCCACCAGAAGGATGATGCATATTACAAACTCGACCGAAGAGAACAAGTAGCAATCTTCAGACTCCGCACAGGACATAACAGGCTGAAATACCACTTGTTCAACAAACTAAAGATAGGAGATACAGATGAATGTAATTGTGGAACTGGTAAAATGACAGCTAAACATTTGCTGCAAGAGTGCCCAATATATGCAGAACAGAGAAAGATATTTTGGCCCACACCTGCTTCATTCGAGGACAAGCTTTATGGAGATATCAACAAGCTCAAGTCGACTGCAGCTTACTTTAACTGTATTCAGGTTGACATTTAAATGTACATGAAAGTTTTTAGACTGCCACACTTCATACCACAGGCATGTCGGTTACACAAGCCTCCCAGAGGCATGAAATGGAATATTGCTTGGATAGCAAATCCATTACGTGGAAAGTCCGAATCGAAAGCTCACTGTGTGGGCTTCATAAAAGGTGGAAAAAGCGTCCTAGTGGCACAAAATGGAATATTGCTTGGATAGCAAATCCATTACGTGGAAAGTCCGAATCGAAAGCTCACTGTGTGGATGTCACCTGCAAACTGCATTCTTCTGGCTTCTGGAAGAACAGCCTATGGTGAACGGAAGGCCCAATATACGGAAGTAAGGCTAAGCAGCCATGTGCAGGACATGACGATTCCTTGGGTGAGCCCAGTACCAGAGCGCTGTGTGATGGCTCTGCAATTATGGAAGCCTCCTTGGATGGCGGGGAATGCCCATGGTCTGCCCCTGCCTTCCCTTGAGGGTTGACCAGGATGCCTTTGGCTGTTCTATATGGGCCAGCTGGGATGGGAGATAACACCACAACAGTGAGAGTCTAACGTCCTAAGAAACCCCCCGGGAAGGTTTACCCGGTCAACAAATGCCCGCAGAAGTCGGATGTGTCGGCCTAACGGCGCAAGAACGCAGCTCTGCTGTAAACAGGCACAACGCAATCACGTCCGGAAAAAAAACCGGATGAACGAAGAAGAAGAAGAAGAAGTTTCTTCTTTCCACGATATGTTCACCATCCTCTCACAATTCTGCTAACTGCAACATTTCATTACTCATTGAGAGAAGAGAACAGGAGAGAAGACTCAAGAGAACAGAAGAACAGAATACGCATACATTTTCATTAGCTGAAATATTGTCTTAAAGTTGATATTTCTGCTTTTTTTTTAAAATAATGCCCTCTGGTCTCAGGTATACCTAATATGTTAATATTCAGAGTTCTCATTTCTTTGTTAATGTAATCAAAAGTTTGGGATTGGTGTGGTTAATTTTCTTTAAACTTTGTGTAGCCCATGGAGGCCAGTAAAAAAATGTTTTTCCCTCACACACGTGAGGGAAAGAGACGAATTGTATCTTTGGACACTGAAAGTATACTTTTAAAAATTTAAACATTAATATTGAACTAAAAGTTTCATTATAAAATGTAAGTAAGTAAAGATTCACAAAACTGTCTATAAGTAATCTACAAGTATTTTTCTTGAGATTATAATATCTGACTTCGGTGTTGATTATTTTATTTCTAAGTGAATACTAGAGAGATTTGTAAGTTAGTTAATAATATTATAGCTGGTATATGATTTCTTTGTTAAAATTCTAGTCATCTCCCTTGCAACAATATTAAATGATTATGCCCCCTAAATATTGCTTACCTGTGTGTTTTTAATTTACCTATCTGGTGATTGCAGACCACATCGCGCTGATTTTACCGTGTTGGTATAGGAGCCGGTCGTTCAGAAAGCAATGGCAAACTACTGAACATAAAAATATGCCAAGACATCAACAATGGCAGTAAAATGTTGGTGGTGACTGCAACGTCCTGTAAGGGATGTGCAACTTAAAAAAGAAATCTGGTAATTCCGCAGAATGCTTGAACAGAATTATTAATAAGTGTAATGATCAATCAAGGCATTACTATCAATCATGTTATAATATTTTAAATATGCCCTAAGCAACTAGGGAAGCGCATGGCAGTTGGACTATATCTTCTTCTTCTTCTTCTTCTTCTTCTTCTTCTTCTTCTTCTTCTTCTTCTTCTTCTTCTTCAGCGTTCCGAGCCATTGAGGTTCTTTGCTGCAGATACAATCCGTCTCCATTCGTCTCTCTGGTTGACCTTCTCTTGCCAGTCGTTGATTCTAAGTGCTTGAAGGTCTGCATATATATTATCTCTCCACCGTCTTCTTGGTCTACCTCGGGGTCTACGGTCATTTATTTCCTGAGTGTAAGCGAGTTTTGTTTCCCTATTATCCTTCATCCTTTCTATATGCCCCAGCCATTGTAGTCTATTAACCTTCATGATACCAGTGATTAGCGGGGACTTAAACAGATCATAAATGTCTTTGTTACTTCTTCTTTTCCACTCTCCACTTTGTGTATCCCTAATGGGTCCAAAGATGCGTCTTAAAACTGTATTCTCAAAGGTTTGTAACAAGGCTTCGTCTCCTTTCGTTGTACTCCAGGTTTCAGAGTCATACAGCACAACTGGTCTGATCAGTGTTTTGTATATTGTCATTTTGGTGTTACGAGATAGCGCATTTGATTTTAGTAGATGTTGTAGTGCATAGTCTATTTTATTTCCAGAATTGATTCTAGTTTGTATTTCTTCCCTTATGATGTTGGAGCAGTTGAAGATTGTACCCAGGTATTTGTATGTTTCCGTTCTTTTAATGGTCATATTATCTATTTGTATGTGGCCAGCTGAACTCTATGATTTATTAATATAGGAGACATTTATTTTAAGGAAATAGGAGGGATGGTCAGAAATTAATGAATCATTTGGCAGTGAGAGAGAGAAAGAGAGAGAGAGAGAGAGAGAGAGAGAGAGAGAGAGAGAGAGAGAGAGAGAGAGAGAGAGAGAGAGAGAGAGAGAGAGAGAGAGAGAAAGGGGGGGGGAGAAGAAGAAGAAGAAGAAGAAGAAGAAGAAGAAGAAGAAGAAGAAGAAGAAGAAGAAGAAGAAGAAGAAGAAGAAGAAGAAGAAGAAGAAGAAGAAGAAGAAGAAGAAGAAGAAGAAGAAGAAGAAGAAGAAGAAGAAGAAGAAGAAGAAGAAGAAGAAGAAGAAGAAGAAGAAGAAGAAGAAGAAGAAGAAGAAGAAGAAGAAGAAGAAGAAGAACGAATTTCAGAAAGGCGAGAAGTACAGAACCGTAAATTATGGAGGGAAAAACAATATCAAGTAACCGGTTCTTGCATTAACGCGATCTTGAAATAATCAGGGAATTTAACATCAACGAGTAAGCTTAATCTCCTCAGATCGGAGACACAACTGTACGCAACACTCAAACATAATTCAAGAAAGGGGGACGATCGCGTTTTGTATGGTCCTGAAACCAGTTTAAGTCTGCCTATCTGTGATCTTATTCCCCTCCCCCCCACACACACAGAAACCCTAAAATTGCCCCCTCTGGGGGTGGTGGGAATTCTCCACCGGTTGAGAACGACTGGTCTACCAGATCCCGTCTTCACTCTCTGCTGCACGATTCTCTCCAGGCGATGTTCTTCAACAATTATACTCATGATCCCAAAGGACCCTTAGCACATCTGCCATCAGATGCACTGATGCCCCACCCATGGGTACAGATTCTGCCATCTTGTTTCCCAACGGAGAAAAGATCCAACAGATGATCTTTATCTTTGATGTGTTATTTGAAGCATGCCGCTCTACTGAGACATACATGTCTTCACTCCTCTCGACAGGCTCTGTGAATCTGTGTTACAATCACAATACGTGTGTGCTGTTTGTCCTCCAGCCAGCGGAACGCCGCAGTAACTTCCCCCATCTCCATTCTCAGACTTGATATTGTGATATCATATGCCAGACTCTCCTGCACTAAGTTAAAGTTAGCTGCATGTCCTTTAAAGGACGTAGCAGACAACCCCAGCATTTTTTAGCTGTTTGTAATTCCTGGGCAAGTTTATCCTCAGTAATTTGCCATTGGTTTCTGAATGACCGGCACCCATACCATTTCGTAAGAAACCGACACAGCTGTGTTTCGAACGCGGGAATGTGGGGTTTCAAACGCGGGAATGTGGGATTACGAGCTGCGCCCGTAACACCTTCGCCACGGAACAAACATCTCCTGCACTAAACACAGTCCGTTAATCTTCGCTGTGAACTCCTATGCATTTCTTTTACCTCTTTAGCACAGAGTTATCCGTGTAGATGATTGAATCACCTGGGCACGAAATGTGCATACATTGTTGCAACTCGCTGGCCAATCCCTACACTCCCCATCTAATATAATTACGATCATGCACGGGTCTAACATTTCATTTGACATTCTGACCCACTCATCTCCTCTCTCAATACCTTTGAGCATGGAGCATACACACATTTATGATTGTGGTGTCTTCTGCCCGAGTCATCAATGATTTTTCTCCTACCAGTTGACTCCTAGATCAACTGCCAATTCAGTTCTATGATGGCCATGTACCCACGGTGTAACGTTGGAAGCGTATGGCAGAAATCTCGGGCGAGTGTCTGTAAAACCAGTGCAAAGTTTCAAGGCGTTCGAGGTAGGATGCAGGGTTTCCCTGTATCTACAACACAATGGCCATACCTTTTCCCTCGTCTGCGAACGAGGTCAGCACACCACTAACGACATTAGTATGTTGTGCCTAGCGGTTCAAGCATTCCACATAAGCTTTCTTTGACTATATTCCTATAGTTTTCCCCCATAAGTTAATATCCGTATTTCACCGCTACAACTGATATGCCACAAACATTTCATTTATCCTTTCCTTAGAGTTTTGATCGGTGATCTTGTAACACCTACAGCTAAACCTCAGTGTTCGTTTCTTCTTTCCCCCCTCTGCCGTGCGTCCACCTTGACGAGGTAGAGGGGCTTGAGCGTTCCAATGACCCCAAGAGCTATGCCGACGGTAGCACAGCTACAGGTAGGGTCACCCATGTCGGACAGGTCAAGGGAGAGGGACCAGACGAAGTGACGCACAAACCTGCTGCCTTGTAGGTAGACTGGGGACAGTCAAAGGCTAGGGAAAGCATCCCGAACAAATGCTTGTCGAAATCGGATGTACTGAGCCACAGGCTTGACAAAGAAGTGCAACGTAACTTTATCATTTCATGATGCCACAGATGAAAATAAATCGTTATGGTGCTAATCCCGTGAAGTCCCATCAGGCGGTGATAGTGCCGGGCCCCCTGCCTCGAGGGGGTCCACCCATGACTACTGGTGGTCACCTTCCCCTGTGCTGTGGAGTCAAGGCACAGAGGAGTAGGTTAAGAGTTATTGACCAAACACCCCGGACACTCAACATACTACAATGGAATGCAGAAGGAATTTATAACAAGAAAGCCTCCCTAACACAGCGTCTTCATAAAGATAGAATAGATGTGGCATGCATTCAAGAGACACACCTCAACGCCAATCGCACATTTTCAGTCAAGGGATATCAGGCCACACGTTTCGACCGTGAAGGACACAAAGGAGGAGTTCTAATACTTACACGAAATACAATACCTTGCAGCGAAGTATCTGTGATCTCTGACAACCAAACGGAAATTATAGGTGTTGATATAATGATAAAGGACGTGAAAATAAGAATTTACAATCTGTATAGCCCGGCAGATAAGGATCTTACACTCTCAGACATGGAAATAACTGACACAAATTGCATTGTTGTCGGAGACTTTAATAGCCGTTCAGAAAGATGGGGATACCCAGATACTGACAAAAGAGGAGATGAAGTGGAGGACTGGGAAATAGACTCAAATCTCCATCTACTCAACAAAGCGGATGACACACCGAGCTTTTACTCCAGAAGATGGATTACCACTTCTACTCCAGACTTAGCTTTCTGCACAGGAGACATCCTCCACAAAATCGATCGCCATGTGCTTGACCAATTAGCAGGTAGTGACCACAGACCAATCAAGCTTGTAATAAATATGGAGTATGTTCCACAGGAGCAAAAGCCTTTGCCCCGTTGGAATTACAAACGAGCAGATTGGGACATATTTGCCATACTAACAGACACATATTGTGAAAACATAAATACACGATATGGCAACATGAAGCAAATGGTGGAAAGTCTAAACAGAGCAATAATACAGGCGGCCACTGAGTCTATTCCAAGAGGAGCGAGGAAAAATTACAAACCATACTGGACTGAAGAACTACAAATTTTGGAGGACAAAGTTGAAGATGCTAGGAAGACCGCAGAGAGAGAACAAACAACTGAAGCGAACATCTCTCTCAAAGCCATCTCAGCAAAATATAAAAGAACAGTAAATCAAACAACAAGAGATTGTTGGAGGAAAAAAACAGAAAACCTGAATTTTGACAGGGATGGAAACAAACTATGGAAACTAGTGAAAGCCATGAACAATGAAGGACCTAGAAACAAACAAATAACAATTAAACAAGGAAATGCCTTGCTTACAGGAAAAAAGGCTGCAAATGCACTAATGGAACACTATGTCAGTGCAAACCACATTGATATTACAGCCGAACAGAAGAATGCAATCAAAGATAAACAGATACATCATAGATATACAGAGACAGCAGCAGAATATATGATGGCAAATCTAACAATGGAAGAAATGGAACAGGCAATGAATACCCTAAAAAAGAAGACATCACCAGGAAAGGATGGAATCACAAATGAAATGCTAATAGGACTAGGCACTAAGGCAAAAAAGAAACTACTAGCAGTCCTAAATTACAGCTGGAAGAGGGGAATAGTCCCTCAGGCATGGAAGGAAGCTATACTAATACCAGTCCCAAAGAAAGGAAAAGACCTGGAAGAACCAAATGGCTATCGACCTATCAGTCTTCTTAGCTGTGTAGGAAAATTAATGGAACGCATTATCAATGGCAGGCTAACATGGCATCTGGAAGAAAACCAACTCTTAACACCTCACCAAGCAGGATTCAGAAAGTACAGATCCACTGAAGATCAAATAACCTATATAGCTCAGGAAATAGAGGATGCCTTCCAAGAGAAAAAGCACACACTAGCTGTCTGGATAGATTTAGAAAAAGCATTTGATAAAGTATGGAAGGAAGGACTGAAAGTAAAACTACAAAAAATGCATGTCTGTGGGAAAATGTACAAATGGATCAGCCACTACCTTGAGAACAGAACTGCCAGGACAAAAGTACAAGGACAAACCAGCAAAATGATGCTGTTGGAGCAAGGTGTCCCCCAAGGAGGAGTTCTTTCACCAACATTATTCCTAGCATATATAAACGACATCACGGAAAATTTTCCAGCCAGAGTACACACATCATCCTTTGCAGATGACCTAGCCATATGGACATCTGAAGAATATATTAGTACAGCTAACAGCAGAATACAGCAAGCCCTATTAGCGCTAGAGGACTGGTCAAAATCATGGCTAGTGAAGATAAGTGAGGAGAAAACAACATGCACAGTGTTCTCCCTCTCAACTAAAACTCAGCAACCTAAGCTGGTATTGAATGGAAAAATATTGCGCCATGAAGAAAATCCAAACTATCTAGGAGTCACCTTTGATCGTCGCCTGACATGGAAGACACAGGTTGAGAAAAATCGAACAAGAGCAAGGCAAAGAATGGCAATCATGAAAAAGCTTGCTGGTACAACGTGGGGAGCAGATGAGAAAGTTCTCAAGAAGTTATATACTGGACGGGTGAGGCCAGCACTGGAATATGGCATTGCAGCTTGGGCAACAGCAGCTAAGTCAAACTTTAACAAAATAAGTAGAGTCCAAAACCAAGGAATGCGAATCATAACTGGAAGCCTGAAGACAACGCCTATTAATGAATTAGAAAAGATAACTTGTTTACAACCAATGCAGGATAGAAGAGATAGCAGAGCCCAGCAACAAGCTGAAAAATTTAGAAGATTGACAGACCACCCTATGTATAAAAGGTTTAGTGGTTTTGGAAAGGGAAGACTGAAGCGTAGCAACTTTGTAGAAACTGCAAAACGAAAGATTAGGGCAGATCCCATACTTAACATATCAACAGTCAAACCCATTTACAATGCAGACAAGTTCCCAGCTTGGAGACAGCAGCAACTGCCTGAGATGATAGAAAACATTCCTGGTATTGAGGAAAAGAACACTCAGCATGAAACCGAAAGAAGAGAAATAACCCTAAACTACATAAAAGAACATTATCCAAGCAGCAATTGGACCCATGCATATACAGATGGATCAGCCAAAAATTCAGTAGAGAATGGAGGAGGAGGAATTCTCCTAAATTTAAAAAATGGAGTGAAAAAAAACACATTCAGTGGCAACTGGAAAGTTGTCAAGTAACTTCAAAGCGGAGGTAGAGGCTCTGAAAACTGCAGCAGAAATGCTTTTGATGGAGGAAAATAAAGACACGCAAATAGCTATCTTTACAGATGCAAAGTCAGCTGTCTCAATACTGAAGAGCAAAAACAGCACAGAACTAGCTGACCTAAGAGCAGCACTCCATGGTCTATGCCAGAAATCCAAAAAAGTTGTAATACAGTGGATCCCATCACATTGCAGTATACCTGGAAATGAAGAGGCTGACAGACTGGCAAAAGAGGGCGGACGACTACCACAGCCTGACATAGACATAACCTATAATGAGGCAAAGAGGTTGATAAAAAGCACTTATAGAACCAAATGGGAATCAGAGCATCCAGGCCACCAGAAGGATGATGCATATTACAAACTCGACCGAAGAGAACAAGTAGCAATCTTCAGACTCCGCACAGGACATAACAGGCTGAAATACCACTTGTTCAACAAACTAAAGATAGGAGATACAGATGAATGTAATTGTGGAACTGGTAAAATGACAGCTAAACATTTGCTGCAAGAGTGCCCAATATATGCAGAACAGAGAAAGATATTTTGGCCCACACCTGCTTCATTCGAGGACAAGCTTTATGGAGATATCAACAAGCTCAAGTCGACTGCAGCTTACTTTAACTGTATTCAGGTTGACATTTAAATGTACATGAAGTTTTTAGACTGCCACACTTCATACCACAGGCATGTCGGTTACACAAGCCTCCCAGAGGCATGAAATGGAATATTGCTTGGATAGCAAATCCATTACGTGGAAAGTCCGAATCGAAAGCTCACTGTGTGGGCTTCATAAAAGGTGGAAAAAGCGTCCTAGTGGCACAAAATGGAATATTGCTTGGATAGCAAATCCATTACGTGGAAAGTCCGAATCGAAAGCTCACTGTGTGGATGTCACCTGCAAACTGCATTCTTCTGGCTTCTGGAAGAACAGCCTATGGTGAACGGAAGGCCCAATATACGGAAGTAAGGCTAAGCAGCCATGTGCAGGACATGACGATTCCTTGGGTGAGCCCAGTACCAGAGCGCTGTGTGATGGCTCTGCAATTATGGAAGCCTCCTTGGATGGCGGGGAATGCCCATGGTCTGCCCCTGCCTTCCCTTGAGGGTTGACCAGGATGCCTTTGGCTGTTCTATATGGGCCAGCTGGGATGGGAGATAACACCACAACAGTGAGAGTCTAACGTCCTAAGAAACCCCCCGGGAAGGTTAACCCGGTCAACAAATGCCCGCAGAAGTCGGATGTGTCGGCCTAACGGCGCAAGAACGCAGCTCTGCTGTAAACAGGCACAACGCAATCACGTCCGGAAAAAAAAACCGGATGAACGAAGAAGAAGAAGAAGAAGTTTCTTCTTTCCACGATATGTTCACCATCCTCTCACAATTCTGCTAACTGCAACATTTCATTACTCATTGAGAGAAGAGAACAGGAGAGAAGACTCAAGAGAACAGAAGAACAGAATACGCATACATTTTCATTAGCTGAAATATTGTCTTAAAGTTGATATTTCTGCTTTTTTTTTAAATAATGCCCTCTGGTCTCAGGTATACCTAATATGTTAATATTCAGAGTTCTCATTTCTTTGTTAATGTAATCAAAAGTTTGGGATTGGTGTGGTTAATTTTCTTTAAACTTTGTGTAGCCCATGGAGGCCAGTAAAAAAATGTTTTTCCCTCACACACGTGAGGGAAAGAGACGAATTGTATCTTTGGACACTGAAAGTATACTTTTAAAAATTTAAACATTAATATTGAACTAAAAGTTTCATTATAAAATGTAAGTAAGTAAAGATTCACAAAACTGTCTATAAGTAATCTACAAGTATTTTTCTTGAGATTATAATATCTGACTTCGGTGTTGATTATTTTATTTCTAAGTGAATACTAGAGAGATTTGTAAGTTAGTTAATAATATTATAGCTGGTATATGATTTCTTTGTTAAAATTCTAGTCATCTCCCTTGCAACAATATTAAATGATTATGGCCCCTACATATTGCTTACCTGTGTGTTTTTAATTTACCTATCTGGTGATTGCAGACCACATCGCGCTGATTTTACCGTGTTGGTATAGGAGCCGGTCGTTCAGAAAGCAATGGCAAACTACTGAACATAAAAATATGCCAAGACATCAACAATGGCAGTAAAATGTTGGTGGTGACTGCAACGTCCTGTAAGGGATGTGCAACTTAAAAAAGAAATCTGGTAATTCCGCAGAATGCTTGAACAGAATTATTAATAAGTGTAATGATCAATCAAGGCATTACTATCAATCATGTTATAATATTTTAAATATGCCCTAAGCAACTAGGGAAGCGCATGGCAGTTGGACTATATCTTCTTCTTCTTCTTCTTCTTCTTCTTCTTCTTCTTCTTCTTCTTCTTCTTCTTCTTCTTCTTCTTCAGCGTTCCGAGCCATTGAGGTTCTTTGCTGCAGATACAATCCGTCTCCATTCGTCTCTCTGGTTGACCTTCTCTTGCCAGTCGTTGATTCTAAGTGCTTGAAGGTCTGCATATATATTATCTCTCCACCGTCTTCTTGGTCTACCTCGGGGTCTACGGTCATTTATTTCCTGAGTGTAAGCGAGTTTTGTTTCCCTATTATCCTTCATCCTTTCTATATGCCCCAGCCATTGTAGTCTATTAACCTTCATGATACCAGTGATTAGCGGGGACTTAAACAGATCATAAATGTCTTTGTTACTTCTTCTTTTCCACTCTCCACTTTGTGTATCCCTAATGGGTCCAAAGATGCGTCTTAAAACTTTATTCTCAAAGGTTTGTAACAAGGCTTCGTCTCCTTTCGTTGTACTCCAGGTTTCAGAGTCATACAGCACAACTGGTCTGATCAGTGTTTTGTATATTGTCATTTTGGTGTTACGAGATAGCGCATTTGATTTTAGTAGATGTTGTAGTGCATAGTCTATTTTATTTCCAGAATTGATTCTAGTTTGTATTTCTTCCCTTATGATGTTGGAGCAGTTGAAGATTGTACCCAGGTATTTGTATGTTTCCGTTCTTTTAATGGTCATATTATCTATTTGTATGTGGCCAGCTGAACTCTATGATTTATTAATATAGGAGACATTTATTTTAAGGAAATAGGAGGGATGGTCAGAAATTAATGAATCATTTGGCAGTGAGAGAGAGAAAGAGAGAGAGAGAGAGAGAGAGAGAGAGAGAGAGAGAGAGAGAGAGAGAGAGAGAGAGAGAGAGAGAGAGAGAGAGAGAGAGAAAGGGGGGGGGAGAAGAAGAAGAAGAAGAAGAAGAAGAAGAAGAAGAAGAAGAAGAAGAAGAAGAAGAAGAAGAAGAAGAAGAAGAAGAAGAAGAAGAAGAAGAAGAAGAAGAAGATGAAGAAGAAGAAGAAGAAGAAGAAGAAGAAGAAGAAGAAGAAGAAGAAGAAGAAGAAGAAGAAGAAGAAGAAGAAGAAGAAGAAGAAGAAGAAGAAGAAGAAGAAGAACGAACTTCAGAAAGGCGAGAAGTACAGAACCGTAAATTATGGAGGGAAAAACAATATCAAGTAACCGGTTCTTGCATTAACGCGATCTTGAAATAATCAGGGAATTTAACATCAACGAGTAAGCTTAATCTCCTCAGATCGGAGACACAACTGTACGCAACACTCAAACATAATTCAAGAAAGGGGGACGATCGCGTTTTGTATGGTCCTGAAACCAGTTTAAGTCTGCCAATCTGTGATCTTATTCCGCCCCTCCCCCCCACCCCACACAGAAACCCTAAAATTCCCCCCTCTGGGGGTGGTGGGAATTCTCCACCGGTTGAGAACGACTGGTCTACCAGATCCCGTCTTCACTCTCTGCTGCACGATTCTCTCCAGGCGATGTTCTTCAACAATTATACTCATGATCCCAAAGGACCCTTAGCACATCTGCCATCAGATGCACTGATGCCCCACCCATGGGTACAGATTCTGCCATCTTGTTTCCCAACGGAGAAAAGATCCAACAGATGATCTTTATCTTTGATGTGTTATTTGAAGCATGCCGCTCTACTGAGACATACATGTCTTCACTCCTCTCGACAGTCTCTGTGAATCTGTGTTACAATCACAATACGTGTGTGCTGTTTGTCCTCCAGCCAGCGGAACGCCGCAGTAACTTCCCCCATCTCCATTCTCAGACTTGATATTGTGATATCATATGCCAGACTCTCCTGCACTAAGTTAAAGTTAGCTGCATGTCCTTTAAAGGACGGAGCAGTCAACCCCAGCATTTTTTAGCTGTTTGTAATTCCTGGGCAAGTTTACCCTCAGTAATTTGCCATTGGTTTCTGAACGACCGGCACCCATACCATTTCGTAAGAAACCGACACAGCTGTGTTTCGAACGAGGGAATGTGGGGTTTCGAACGCGGGAACGCGGGATTACGAGCTGCGCCCGTAACACCTTCGCCACGGAACTAACATCTCCTGCACTAAACACAGTCCGTTAATCTTCGCTGTGAACTCCTATGCATTTCTTTTACCTCTTTAGCACAGAGTTATCCGGGTAGATGATTGAATCACCTGGGCACGAAATGTGCATACATTGTTGCAACTCGCTGGCCAATCCCTACACTCCCCATCTAATATAATTACGATCATGCACGGGTCTAACATTTCATTTGACATTCTGACCCACTCATCTCCTCTCTCAATACCTTTGAGCATGGAGCATACACACATTTCTGATTGTGGTGTCTTCTGCCCGAGTCATCAATGATTTTTCTCCTATCAGTTGACTCCTAGATCAACTGCCAATTCAGTTCTATGATGGCCATGTACCCACGGTGTAACGTTGGAAGCGTAGTGGCAGAAATCTCGGACGAGTGTCTGTAAAACCAGTGCAAAGTTCCAAGGCGTGCGAGGTAGGATGCAGGGTTTCCCTGTATCTACAACACAATGGCCATACCTTTTCCCTCGTCTGCGAACGAGGTCAGCACACCACTAACGACATTAGTATGTTTTGCCCAGCGGTTCAAGCATTCACATAAGCTTTCTTTGACTATATTCCTATAGTTTTCCCCCATAAGTTAATATCCGTATTTCACCTCTACAATTGATATGCCACAAACATTTCATTTATCCTTTCCTTAGAGTTTTGATCGGTGATCTTGTAACACCTACAGCTAAACCTCAGTGTTCGTTTCTTCTTTCCACGATATGTTCACCATCCTCTCACAATTCTGCTAACTGCAACATTTCATTACTCATTGAGAAAAGAGAACAGGAGAGAAGACTCAAGAGAACAGAAGAACAGAATACGCATTCATTTTCATTAGGTGAAATATTGTCTTTATGGTGATATTTCTGCTTTTTTTAAAAATAATAATGCCCTCTGGTCTCAGGTATACCTAATATGTTAATATTCAGTGTTCTCATTTCTTTGTTAATGTAATCAAAAGTTTGGGATTGGTGTGGTTAATTTTCTTTACATTTTGTGTAGCCCTTGGAGGCCAGTAAAAAAATGTTTTTCCCTCACACAAGTGAGGGAAAGAGACGAATTGTATCTTTGGACACTGAAAGTATACTTTTAATAATTTAAACATTAATATTGAACTAAAAGTTTCATTATAAAATGTAAGTAAGTAAAGATTCACAAAACTGTCTATAAGTAATCTACAAGTATTTTTCTTGAGATTATAATATCTGACTTCGGTGTTGATTATTTTATTTCTAAGTGAATACTAGAGAGATTTGTAAGTTAGTTAATAATATTATAGCTGGTATATGATTTCTTTGTTAAAATTCTAGTCATCTCCCTTGCAACAATATTAAATGATTATGCCCCCTACATATTGCTTACCTGTGTGTTTTTAATTTACCTATCTGGTGATTGCAGACCACATCGCGCTGATTTTACCGTGTTGGTATAGGATCCGGTCGTTCAGAAAGCAATGGCAAACTACTGAACATAAAAATATGCCAAGACATCAACAATGGCAGTAAAATGCCGGTGGTGACTGCAACATCCTGTAAGGGATGTGCAACTTAAAAAAGAAATCTGGTAATTCCGCAGAATGCTTGAACAGAATTATTAATAAGTGTAATGATCAATCAAGGCATTACTATCAATCATGTTATAATATTTTAAATATGCCCTAAGCAACTAGGGAAGCGCATGGCAGTTGGACTATATCTTCTTCTTCTTCTTCTTCTTCTTCTTCTTCTTCTTCTTCTTCTTCAGCATTCCGAGCCATTGAGGTTCTTTGCTGCAGATACAATCCGTCTCCATTCGTCTCTCTGGTTGACCTTCTCTTGCCAGTCGTTGATTCCAAGTGCTTGTAGGTCTGCATATATATTATCTCTCCACCGTCTTCTTGGTCTACCTCGGGGTCTACGGTCATTTATTTCCTGAGTGTAAGCGAGTTTTGTTTCCCTATTATCCTCCATCCTTTCTATATGCCCCAGCCATTGTAGTCTATTAGCCTTCATGATACCAGTGATTAGCGGGGACTTAAACAGATCATAAATGTCTTTGTTACTTCTTCTTTTCCACTCTCCACTTTGTGTATCCCTAATGGGTCCAAAGATGTGTCTTAAAACTTTATTCTCAAAGGTTTGTAACAAGGCTTCGTCTCCTTTCGTTGTACTCCAGGTTTCAGAGTCATACAGCACAACTGGTCTGATCAGTGTTTTGTATATTGTCATTTTGGTGTTACGAGATAGCGCATTTGATTTTAGTAGATGTTGTAGTGCATAGTCTATTTTATTTCCAGAATTGATTCTAGTTTGTATTTCTTCCCTTATGATGTTGGAGCAGTTGAAGATTGTACCCAGGTATTTGTATGTTTCCGTTCTTTTAATGGTCATATTATCTATTTGTATGTGGCCAGCTGAACTCTATGATTTATTAATATAGGAGACATTTATTTTAAGGAAATAGGAGGGATGGTCAGAAATTAATGAATCATTTGGCAGTGTGTGTGTGTGAGAGAGAGAGAGAGAGAGAGAGAGAGAGAGAGAGAGAGAGAGAGAGAGAGAGAGAGAGAGAGAGAGAGAGAGAGAGAGAGAGAGGGGGGGAGAAGAAGAAGAAGAAGAAGAAGAAGAAGAAGAAGAAGAAGAAGAAGAAGAAGAAGAAGAAGAAGAAGAAGAAGAAGAAGAAGAAGAAGAAGAAGAAGAAGAACGAATTTCAGAAAGGTGAGAAGTACAGAACCGTAAAGTATGGAGGGAAAAACAATATCAAGTAACCGGTTCTTGCATTAACGCGATCTTGAAATAATCAGGGAATTTAACATCAACGAGTAAGCTTAATCTCCTCAGATCGGAGACACAACTGTACGCAACACTCAAACATAATTCAAGAAAGGGGGACAATCGCGTTTTGTATGGTCCTGAAACCAGTTTAAGTCTGCCAATCTGTGATCTTATTCCCCTCCCCCCCCCCCCACCCCCACACAGAAACCCTAAAATTCCCCCCTCTGGGGGTGGCGGGAATTCTCCACCGGTTGAGAACGACTGGTCTACCAGATCCCCTCTTCACTCCCTGCTGCACGATTCTCTCCAGGCGATGTTCTTCAACAATTATACTCATGATCCCAAAGGACCCTTAGCACATCTGCCATCAGATGCACTGATGCCCCACCCATGGGTACAGATTCTGCCATCTTGTTTCCCAACGGAGAAAAGATCCAACAGATGATCTTTATCTTTGATGTGTTATTTGAAGCATGCCGCTCTACTGAGACATACATGTCTTCACTCCTCTCGACAGTCTCTGTGAATCTGTGTTACAATCACAATACGTGTGTGCTGTTTGTCCTCCAGCCAGCGGAACGCCGCAGTAACTTCCCCCATCTCCATTCTCAGACTTGATATTGTGATATCATATGCCAGACTCTCCTGCACTAAGTTAAAGTTAGCTGCATGTCCTTTAAAGGACGGAGCAGTCAACCCCAGCATTTTTTAGCTGTTTGTAATTCCTGGGCAAGTTTACCCTCAGTAATTTGCCATTGGTTTCTGAACGACCGGCACCCATACCATTTCGTAAGAAACCGACACAGCTGTGTTTCGAACGCGGGAATGTGGGATTACGAGCTGCGCCCGTAACACCTTCGCCACGGAACTAACATCTCCTGCACTAAACACAGTCCGTTAATCTTCGCTGTGAACTCCTATGCATTTCTTTTACCTCTTTAGCACAGAGTTATCCGTGTAGATGATTGAATCACCTGGGCACGAAATGTGCATACATTGTTGCAACTCGCTGGCCAATCCCTACACTCCCCATCTAATATAATTACGATCATGCACGGGTCTAACATTTCATTTGACATTCTGACCCACTCATCTCCTCTCTCAATACCTTTGAGCATGGAGCATACACACATTTCTGATTGTGGTGTCTTCTGCCCGAGTCATCAATGATTTTTCTCCTATCAGTTGACTCCTAGATCAACTGCCAATTCAGTTCTATGATGGCCATGTACCCACGGTGTAACGTTGGAAGCGTATGGCAGAAATCTCGGACGAGTGTCTGTAAAACCAGTGCAAAGTTCCAAGGCGTGCGAGGTAGGATGCAGGGTTTCCCTGTATCTACAACACAATGGCCATACCTTTTCCCTCGTCTGCGAACGAGGTCAGCACACCACTAACGACATTAGTATGTTTTGCCCAGCGGTTCAAGCATTCCACATAAGCTTTCTTTGACTATATTCCTATAGTTTTCCCCCATAAGTTAATATCCGTATTTCACCTCTACAATTGATATGCCACAAACATTTCATTTATCCTTTCCTTAGAGTTTTGATCGGTGATCTTGTAACACCTACAGCTAAACCTCAGTGTTCGTTTCTTCTTTCCACGATATGTTCACCATCCTCTCACAATTCTGCTAACTGCAACATTTCATTACTCATTGAGAGAAGAGAACAGGAGAGAAGACTCAAGAGAACAGAAGAACAGAATACGCATACATTTTCATTAGGTGAAATATTGTCTTTATGGTGATATTTCTGCTTTTTTTTTAAATAATAATGCCCTCTGGTCTCAGGTATACCTAATATGTTAATATTCAGCGTTCTCATTTCTTTGTTAATGTAATCAAAAGTTTGGGATTGGTGTGGTTAATTTTCTTTACATTTTGTGTAGCCCTTGGAGGCCAGTAAAAAAATGTTTTTCCCTCACACAAGTGAGGGAAAGAGACGAATTGTATCTTTGGACACTGAATGTATACTTTTAAAATTTAAACATTAATATTGAACTAAAAGTTTCATTATAAAATGTAAGCAAGTAAAGATTCACAAAATTGTCTATAAGTAATCTACAAGTATTTTTCTTGAGATTATAATATCTGACTTCGGTGTTGATTATTTTATTTCTAAGTGAATACTAGAGAGATTTGTAAGTTAGTTAATAATATTATAGCTGGTATATGATTTCTTTGTTAAAATTCTAGTCATCTCCCTTGCAACAATATTAAATGATTATGTCCCCTACACATTGCCTACCTGTGTGTTTTTTTAATTTACCTATCTGGTGATTGCAGACCACATCGCGCTGATTTTACCATGTTGGTATAGGAGCCGGTCGTTCAGAAAGCAATGGCAAACTACTGAACATAAAAATATGCCAAGACATCAACAATGGCAGTAAAATGCTGGTGGTGACTGCTACGTCCTGTAAGAGTTATGCAACTTAAAAATGAAATCTGGTAATTCTGCAGAATGCTTGAACAGAATTATTAATAAGTGTAGTGATCAATCAAGGCATTACTATCAATCATGTTATTATATTTTAAATATGCCTTAAGCAACTAGGGAAACGCATGCGTAGTTGAACTGTATGATTTACTAATATAGGAGACATTTATTTTAAATAAATATGAGGGATGGTCAGAAAGTAATGAACCATTTGGCAGAGAGAGAGAGACAGAGACAGAGTCAGAGAGAGAGAGAGAGAGAGAGAGAGAGAGAGAGAGAGAGAGAGAGAGAGAGAGAGAGACAGAGAGATAGAGAGACAGAGAGGGAGGGAGAAGGGGGGGGGAGAAGAAGAAGAAGAAGAAGAAGAAGAAGAAGAAGAAGAAGAAGAAGAAGAAGAAGAAGAAGAAGAAGAAGAAGAAGAAGAAGAAGAAGAAGAAGAAGAAGAAAAAGTTCCTGTTGAGAGCTTGGACGACATCATCAAGAATGTGTATTATCTATTTCTACATCAGTACAATCCTAGGTAATACATATAATCTATCACCCCCATATACACACCCACATTAAAAAATCTGGCAGTATCTCTCTTCCAGCTTTACTGCGTTCACTCTCCTCTTTCTCCCTATTTATCTCTCTCCTACTGTCTAGTCGGGGAGGACTTTTCCATCATCTAACATGCCTATAAATTACAATTGATGCCATCTCTTGTAATGTCCCGTCATGGGGAATTAAATGTCCTAAATTCAATTCACTAATTCAGACATCTGATTCTTTACAGCCGCTCTGTTCAAAAGTTGTTTTAGCAGATCAAAGGGTCTGTATCGGTATCATAAGAGTATCTGATCTCCGGGCTTAAGTGCCATGATCAGTCTCTGTGATAGGCCTCAGTAGGCACTGAAAGGGCTAAGCGCAACATGCACTCGATACCGATTGTGGGTAATGTCTGCACCACTACACCTCTGCTTCAAGCCATGACAAAACGGTGCTCATCTGTCTGTTGTCGTTGGGATCCCGCACTATTTTGGCGTGTCATCAGGGACTTTCCCAGTTATAAATAGACTGAGGAAAGCCGATGGGAATGTTCCGTCTAGAATCTTCTGGACACCGGGATTTGACTGTACCGGGTTGCCGGGTGTTTCAGCGAATTCCCGTGCAAAGAGATTTGGAATTCTAGGGCGTGGAATGAATGTTGTCCGAGAAATTACCTTTTTCCAAGGAGCACTCGTTTCTCGTGCGCATGAGTGGCACGTTGGTGAAATGCGGCAAGAATAGGCATTCACTTCTTGACTCTGATGGAGAGAAGACGCATGGCTCTGATAAGCCATTTGAAATAGCGTCTCACCTCAACCAATTTACAGCTGACTGTTATCGCAATGAGGCATATGTGCCCTTGAACAGTTCTGGTAGCTGACTGGAGTCTGGTTCACGGCATTCAGGTAATTACTTAGTTAATTAAGTTAACTTTGTGATTGTTCACAAAACGCAATCGTTCCCATCTCATTAAATATGCGGTTGGTTTTGCCTCACTGAGAAATCGATTGATAACGTCGCTGAGCATTAGGCAGTGTGTAGCGTTTGTTTACAAGCGTGTGTAGTGGAATTGCCGGCTTTAAATGTAGGCGTGTGATGTTGGCGATTTGTGTTCAACTTGTATTTACTGTGTGTTGCAAATCGTTGCATATACTATGTTGCTGTTTTATAATAGAACATAGTTAATAGTATATGATGTGAACCTAAACTTATGTCAGTCAGTTGCTGAAGCCAGAAGAACTGTTAGATAGCAAGGTAAGTGGTTAGGTGGAGATTCAGATAGAGTTGTGCTTAGCTACTAAGTAAAGAGAGCACCCAGTTCTTAGCCACCGGGAGTGATGTAACTATTGTGTATTAACGTAATAGTGAATTCATTCTGGGGAACACTGGAATTCTGTGTGAAGGTAAGTCTTCATTGATGATATATATATATATATATATATATATATATATATATATATATATATATATATATATATATATATATATATATATATATATATATATATATATATATATATGATGGGTCATTATGTATATATATATTAGGTCATGTCATGTGATACTTCTTGGAGCGATACCAAACTCCAAGTGGGTCGACGCGTGATAACAATGCATACCATCGCGATGTCATCCGACGTTCTGAATTCTTGTCTTTACTGTCCGGTTCTTTCCTGCTTGCACAAAGTGCGAATTCGTGCTGGTGTGATAGAAGTATGGAAGGACAAAAGGAGGGTGCATGAGACACGGGGACATATGGGATATTGGGGGATTGAGAGCAAGTTATGAAAGTATGGAGCTGGCAGACCAGGCCAGCCAGTAAGTTCGGTCCAGGCCAAGGCTAATCCACTTGGAAGGGCAGAGCTGGAACATAACCCTTGGAACATGTGGGGAACATGTTTTATCAAGAAGGCTTCTTGACTCTAGGGAAGAGTCTGATAAGAAGAGTTTGCTATAGGGTGGGCAGGATGTCCCACCAGCAAATAGATGTGTGTACATATTGGATGTGATCATGTATTATCCCTATATCCCGAGGGATGGTATAGTGATCAGTATTATGTTTACTACTGAACATGTCCAAGGTAAGGAATGAGTCCAGGGACTCTTCACCTGAATGTTTAGTTCTGTTAATTTTAGAACTATGATAACTGATTACAATAGCTAGTGACGTTAGCAACAACTGGTAGATGATTAGGGATAGGTGAAACATACGATCAGACTCGTCATTCTGATTTCTTACTCTGTTTGACGGGCTGTTCTTTGAGGCCAGCTGACATTGATGGACCCATGCTTTACTACTCTCCATATAGAGATAATGCTTTAGTTATTTGTATAACTAAGTAGCATGACTGAGGGTTGAGTAGTCAGGGATAGGATGCATGTGGACCAATGTTTGGGCCAGAATACTCTCACCGATCGCTCTTCCTTTCAGGAGTTGCCTGTTGAGGGACCAGTCTACTACAATTGTTGTGTGCCTGAAACCACTTCGTGGACCACAGCGAAGGGTAGAATCCTTTACTTACCACGCCTGACTAAATCACACCATGTGAAAGGGGGAATGTTATCGTCATGTGATTCCGGTGCCCTGAAAGTGCACATATGGGATGTCATGGTTTGTGTTGTTTTTCTGACTTAGCAGATACTCTATTTCAGCAAGGAGAAGTTCAGCCACTTGAGCAATTATGCTCCATGATATGAGACACCAGACTGTACACGGTCTAGTGAGGTTCCACCTAAACGTTGGAAAGATTCATCTATACACTTGAGTCGTTCCTACGGCAGCTTTAGTGGCAGGTCATGATGAGACCTACACCGGCTTACGTATAGTGACTTATGGCAAGTGGTATTAGGTGTAACAGACAACTAATTATTGTCCAGACTGAACAGTGTTATCTCCAGATGATTTTAATAGTGTACTTAGAGAGTATGAAGACTTTGAAATGATTTCTTGTAGCACTCAGTAACGTATCAGCAGAACTATCTGATTACCCAACCAGGGTTACTGTGTTATGAGTTAGGGACCATTAGATTGGTCATTGGCTTATTACCCAACCAGGGGTAATGTACTAGGACTTAGGGACCATTAGATTGGTCATTGGCTTATTACCCAACCAGTGGTAATGTACTACTGAGGGACCATTAGATTGATCATTGGCTACAGACATTCATTGAAGTCACGAGTAACTGGGGTCAACTCTAGGAGGATTGTCTCCCAGCCAGGTTGTCCGCAGAACTGTTTATTAACTTGAGCAGTGACTCATTAGGAAGTGATGAAGTCGCAGTTGGTCCAGATGAATGAGGTCCAGGGGTAACACTCTTGTTGTTCATCCACGCTCTGGAGACAGAGTGGTCTCCCAGGTTCTAGTCATCTCACTGGAAGGAAACCGGGTGAGTGGCTGACCGACTGGACGGGACATCTGCATCCAATCTACTTCTCAGCCTGATGATGAAGATTCTATTTCTGATTCTGTCTCTACTCTATCCTCTGCTTATGTAAATAGATTATTCTATCAGGATGTTCATTTCAGTTCTATATTCTCAAGGGTAGAATAAACTTTGTGTATGTTGACTTACTCTTTGTATAATTATTGATTGTGGTCTTGGACGATGCCTCAGTGTTCATTGTCCTAAAGGAGTAGGTAGTTAGTGGGGGTCTAGAATCTGGAGGGGCTTGTAGACAGTATACAACTAATATGAGGTCAACCGCAGAGAAAACAGTGTATCTACCTGTCCAACCCCTGGGGTTCAGCCACTTGAGCAATTATGCTCCATGATATGAGACACCAGACTGTACACGGTCTAGTGAGGTTCCACCTAAACGTTGGAAAGATTCATCTATACACTTGAGTGGTTCCTACGGCAGCTTTAGTGGCAGGTCATGATGAGACCTACACCGGCTTACGTATAGTGACTTGTGGCAAGTGGTATTAGGTGTAACAGACAACTAATTATTGTCCAGACTGAACAGTGTTATCTCCAGATGAAATAGATGTGTGATTCTAATAGTGTACTTAGAGAGTATGAAGACTTTGAAATGATTTCTTGTAGGACTCAGTAACATATCAGCAGAACTATCTGATTACCCAACCAGGGTTACTGTGTTATGAGTTAGGGACCATTAGATTGGTCATTGGCTTATTACCCAACCAGGGGTAATGTACTAGGACTTAGGGACCATTAGATTGGTCATTGGCTTATTACCCAACCAGTGGTAATGTACTACTGAGGGACCATTAGATTGGTCATTGGCTACAGACATTCATTGAAGTCAAGAGTAACTGGGGTCAACTCTAGGAGGATTGTCTCCCAGCCAGGTTGTCCGCAGAACTGTTTATTAACTTGAGCAGTGACTCATTAGGACATTAGATTGGTCATTGGCTACAGACATTCATTGAAGTCAAGAGTAACTGGGGTCAACTCTAGGAGGATTGTCTCCCAGCCAGGTTGTCCGCAGAACTGTTTATTAACTTGAGCAGTGACTCATTAGGAAGTGATGAAGTTGCAGTTGGTCCAGTTGAGTGAGGTCCAGGGGTAACACTCTTGTTGTTCATCCACGCTCTGGAGACAGAGTGGTCTCCCAGGTTCTAGTCATCTCACTGGAAGGAAGCCGGGTGAGTGGCTGACCGACTGGACGGGACATCTGCATCCAATCTACTTCTCAGCCTGATGATGAAGATTCTATTTCTGATTCTGTCTCTACTCTATCCTCTGCTTATGTAAATAGATTATTCTATCAGGATGTTCATTTCAGTTCTATATTCTCAAGGGTAGAATAAACTTTGTGTATGTTGACTTACTCTTTGTATAATTATTGAGTGTGGTCTTGGACGATGCCTCAGTGTTCATTGTCCTAAAGGAGTAGGTAGTTAGTGGGGGTCTAGAATCTGGAGGGGCTTGTAGACAGTATACAACTAATATGAGGTCAACCGCAGAGAAAACAGTGTATCTACCTGTCCAACCCCTGGGGTTAGAATACACGGGAGTGCTAGAGACACCT